>VBVQ01003000.1:0-21337 GCA_011636635.1 Tetramorium simillimum | reverse complement strand
GAGGAAGGGGAGGGGGGGGGGCTGTCGTGCAGGCTGCAAGGCATTAAAACTTCCGAGATTTATAGCAGCCTGGACTGGTCTGGCCTCGCTCGATTCGGGGTGGCTTCCACTAAAAAGGGGGCCATATTGCTGGTAACGAGCAACGAGGGGGCAGTGGCGTTATACAGGGATATGTAGTATACTCTCATTCGCGAATTTTAATAAAACAGTCTTAAAAAATAGCGATTTATCCTTCTATTGTCATGTGAGATTAAGTGTCCCTGATAGTTTAAATAATCGCGAGAAAGTTGTTTATTTTAAGACGGAACGTTCATAGTTTCACACATACTGGCTTCGAAAGTAATTTAATAAAATGGCAAGGATGAATAAAGGACTTGGCAGACTTTTATATTCGCTAAATGATGACTTGGTCCCTTGTAATTATCCGCTCCACAATCGCGCGATGCTTTCGGAATTGTTTTTACGCGTCGTGAAAACGAGGAAACGTCTATGCGAGCGAATTTTACGAGAGAGAAAGAGAGGGAGAAATGGAAGAGGAGAAAGACGTATTGAAAATTCTGCGCGTCTCTCGCATACACGCTCATCAACCTCGAACACCAATTAGAGTCATCTCGCAAACGTTACACTTGGGAAGCGAAACGATCGGCGCTTCCACGGGCCGCTTTTTATGGGCCGAACGCAACGTCTCCTCGACTGAAGAAATGCTTCTGAACGGAGGTTGAATGCTCGCTTTCTTCGCTAAGTCGCAACACGATCGTTTCTTCGAGAGTCTCGGGTGTCGAGCCGGCCATATTTTAGATCGTCTCGCGATGCGCGATTCCCCTGAATCTCGCTGTGTTTAACGGAAGTGTGGACTTGCATCCGATTTCTCTTATTTGCCACTGGTATTACAGATACATTTAAATTATTTTTCTTTCTTAAGGCATAATTTATACACGTCTTATAGGAAAATAGTTTTTGACTGTTTTGATTACACTGAAAAAAATTCTGGTTGAAAACGAACGAATCAGAAAATTTTGTAGAATTGATCAAATATCCTAGTTATTATAATAAAACTCAATACTTTATAACTTATAAAAACTAGAATGTCTGTTATTATAATCGGAATATTTAATCAATTCTTCAAAATTTTCTGATTCGTCCGTTTTCAATCAAAAAATTTTTTTTAGTGTAGATAAATGCGATCTACCTAGTAGGCAGATAATATGTCTGGTTAAAAATTATTTTCCTACAATAACCTATTTGCCGACGACATATACATTATTATTAGATATATTTATTGTGCATATATAATATACAGAGGCCATTTTAATTAGACGTTACTTATAAATTGAATAGATTAGTACGATTATTATACAACTGCGAGTTTCGATTGAGTCGATTGAAGAAACGGGAAATCCTTCCTTTGATACATTGTGTTGTTCCCAATTGCGTCGGCAAGTACCTGTCAAGGGACATTTTATCGGCGATTCGCGCGTAAGATTGGTTACGAGGCTCGATTGATCCCCTAATAGCGAGGCGCAAGAAATCAATAAGAAATCAATCGCGACGTGACGGCCAGCTCTCGGCTCCTGATGAATAATGGAAAAATCTGGTCCCACCGCGAGCGCGAGCGCGACGAAGACCAGCGAAGACCGTCGTCGGCGGGAAGAGATAATCCAGCCAGAGTTTTCTGGATTACGCGCGATCCCGTTAGACTCGTTTGATGTCTTCTCCTCCGCTCTTGCGCCTCCCTCTTTTCTTCCTTATTTCATACCTAGTAGCGTACGTGTCGCAGCCCCGATGCAAATTCGCGCCTATCGCTTCGAAACCGGTTGGAAATATCAAACCGGTATCGCGACACAATTAAAATTATTGCATTTCCTTCCGTGCTTCCCCTCCCGCCGCGTTTATCACGCGTTTTCCTTTCGCTGGAGAAAAAAATAATCGTGTTTAGTCGATATTTAATAGCATGGGATGATAATAATAATAATATGCTGCGGAATAAATTTGATAGCCGAGAGACCGACGTACGTCATAAATTATTTATGAGATTTAAGATATTCTTCTCGGTAATTTTTATTCTTTAATTTTTGATTGAGATATAATGGTCAAGGTTATAAACAAGTATAAATTGAGGATTTAATACAATTTTGAAACTTTTTGGCTTTCGCAAATCGCCTCCTGCCCGCGATACGATCGGCCGCTGAACGTTCTTGACGATTTAATGTAGACAGTGATCTCAAAGTACTCGCGATTCCCGAGATAACGAAGGGAAATAGAAAGGAAAGGAGGAGGAAGGTGGCGGAGGAGGACGCGGAATGAGAGAACGAGGTATGGAATTCCCTCGAAATCTCCTTAGCTCTGACATAATGAGACGTCGAACTCAACCGGAGTCGTGAGACCCGCATACGCACCGAGAGCATCGAGTTACAAAAGAAGAAACAGAAGAAGATAAAGAAAAAGAGGAACGAAGAGAACGAGTTCCTTTACGAGTGCGGTTCGATAGCGCCGCGAATCTCTCTCGCGTGTGTTTCAATCGTCGAGACGTCGTACGATCGAGAGAGAAAAAAAATGAAAGGAAGAGAAATGAAGGAGGGAATGGGTCCGACGAAATTCCGTAAAGTCCGAATATGCTAACTGCGTAAATTTGTCGGAGAATTCTCTACCGCGTATCCTCGAAGCATCCTCGAAGAAGAAGAAGATCTGATATATAAAACCCCGATATAATATATATGTAGTTCGGGCCCATAGATCTTCGTGTCATAAGAGTCGAACAATATTCGAATAAGGAATTAAAAAAGTAACCAGCAAAAAATTAATGGAATTAAAATTGAAGTAAAAAAAAATATTGATGGATGTATATTACAGGCAGTCTTTATCACCAAGTACCATCTGGAAGACGTTTGCTCGGAATCCTCCTCATCCGGATTATCTGTATGTGACGTCTCGTAGCCCGCGCGATTTACTGTCCGGACTAATCGAAGTTTGCGGCGCTCTCCATAAATTCCGTAAACCTAACGAAAAGCTATATCATCGGCCGAAAAGTCCGCGCGCCGTGTCGCGGCCCGGCCGGGATTCCGCGAAAGCTGGCGAATCCTGCGGCGCATAATTCCATGGGGCGGTCAAAAAAATAAAAAATAAAGCGAACGCGGGCGGACGAGGAGATAAACCAAAACCGACCGTTCGGCCGAAATTCCGCGAAATCCGGTAAAATTGAATCCCAGTGGAAACCGGGTCGACAAAGGGACGAGGGAGGTAGACGCGCCAAAGCGATCGACTCGAGTTTGGGGGCTCGAGAGAGCAAGAGAGAGAGAGAGAGAGAGAGAGAGAGCCGAGCATAAAAGTCCGGGCTGCTCGTCGCCGTGATCGAAGAAAAAGAAGCTCGTCCGTGGGCCCCCGGGAATGATGAATCGTTTCTATTAAAATACTTTTTCGACGGGGAATACAGAGAGTGGGCATCCGGCTCTACCGGAGCCGCGAGTGAATTTATTTACATATTTTCGATCTGGATTAAGAGGTATCGTCGGCGACAAAAGTACCAGGCTCTCATGAATGTCACAAGTGTCTTTTTCGTCAATATCGCACTCGCCAGACGTGACCGCGGTCTCGCTTCTTTATGGGCGCAAATTGCTATAGATCGCAATTGCGATAGGTGGAAAATTGGAGGACGGATAATTCGCGGCTAATGTTACAAATCGCAGCCATCTCAATCAATGGACTTTCTTACGGGTTCTAAGGTTCAAACGTTATTGTAATCGCGGAGTTGAAGTGATAGTAGGGAGAGTAAGAGTCTCGAGCGGACATTGTACCCGGGGTTAAACCACAACGAGCCGGCTTCGACGATACCTACACAAGCGAGACGTGTCTATTTCCAAGTCGCGACAGCGGCGCGCATCGAAGTAGCGAGCGAGCTACGCGATGTTAATGAGGTCCAATTAATCACCCTGGGAAGTGAATCCTAATGCGAAAAGGCGAAATGTCTCGTATTAGGAGGCGCCGAGTCTCCCTCCAAGGCGAAAGTACTTCCGTCCGGCCACTGACACCGATCGTCCAGTTGAGAAACGTCTTCCTCGTTCCCGAGGAACAAACAAACGGCTCGAGCGTATCGATTAAGCGTGACCGGAAATCGCAAAAGCTTCTGACACAATTTCCAGACAACGTGAATTAGCAAGCAAATCGGAATATTGCAAATGGAAATGTACAATAAAAGTTGTATAAAAATTATGATATACATTATTATATTATAATAAATAATATATACATTTTTACACTTAGAGAAAAAAATAGTTACTTTTAGATCCAATCATAATTTAATAATATTTCTAATACGAAATATACAGTGATTAACTTAACTATATGCACCATTATGTTAACCATAATTATCATTAGAAATATATATAAAACTGTCGTTGGGTCCTAAAGTAACTATATTTTTCTTTCAGTTATACATATGTATAATATACATATATTATAATATATACATATTATAATAGAAACACAATACAATATAATAATACAAAATAAATATGCAAGCAATATTAAAAAGAAAAGTAATCTCTATAATTAATGATTTAAATCGATTCGATGAAGTAGTTGCGGCAGGGAACGATATTGGAACAAAGACCACAGTTTGCATATGGCCATTCAATTTCAGATAATCAGCAATTAAGTAATTGTTATTAAATTCATTTAGTTCACATAACAATATGAAAAAGATAAAAAAAATGACCATACTGCGCATTATGTTAATCCATCGTTATGAATTTGCGGGTTCATTGAGAGAACAATGGCGAATCGTTCTGGCGAAAGATCGAAGGACTCGATCGGAATGAATGAATCGCGAACTAACGCACTATACGTCGCGGAGTTCGAGGCCGAGGCATCGGAGATCGGACTCGCCTATGCGAGCAACGTCGAATGATAAATGAACTCCGTTCAGCCACAAGTATCGTGGCGTTATTAAGGCAGCGTATAAAACAGTATTTAGCGTGGCCCGCGTGCGCGAAATAATTTTTCGCACCGCGTCATCCTCGCGGTAGCGCACGAATACCTGACTCGACATTCATTAACGCCCACTCCTTCGTTATGCTATAAATCGTGTCGTATAAAGTAAAACAAGATCAATCTACCTATCGGGGGAGTGGGTGAGGGGGAGGGGGACGCGTAAAATCTAATACGAAACGAGAGAAGAAACGACAGCCGCTACTTGCGCCCGTTCCGGAGACTCACGGAGGAAATAAGAAAGGGAACGTCGCTGTTTTGTGGGTGTGCATTCGCCCTGCTTAATCGAGGTGCTCGAGCGAGGTAATAAATTCATTTCCGAAACAACAATCGGAAGGGTGACTGGATAAGCGGGGGGCAAGAGAGAGAGAGAGAGAGAGGGAGCTTTACGAACGTATGAATCGTTCCTAATGCACAGAACAGTGTGAGGAGTTGGAGGCCGCTGCCGCGCGCGCTCGCGCGGGAGGGACTCTCCTCACCGCGGAATGATAAATGAACTCTTCTTAACCGCGAGCTCTCATATCAGGCCGCTATTAACATAGCGCCGGATAAAGTAACGAATTTAAAAGAAATCCAATATAAAAGCCACGGGAATTCCATCGGAGATCTTATCCGGGCCGAGCTCTCGCTCGCTGCGGAGACTCCATTAATCACCGCTCTTCTCCGCCGTTCTTCTTCCTCTCCCCTTCCGTTCGCTCTTCGCGCGCTTCATTTGTCTCGTATTAGTCGTTATTACGAAACTTGAAAATTCAAATGGACGAGGGATAATGGCGCTGCCCGCTGTCCGAAGATGATGCCAGACTCGCATCTTCTCTCGCGCCCTCTCTCTCTTTCTCTCCCCGCCGTTCCTCCTTCTTCTCCGTTCCCTTTATTCTCCTCGTCCGCCGATCGAGCTGAACTTTTTGCGAACGACAAGTTAAAGTGGTCTGGATCGCAAGAACCAAGCTCGCATAATGGAATTAACGGATTTTAATCCTATCGCGGAACAATGCAATTGCGTCACACCGTCAAGAAAAATTAGAAATACTAAAACGGGAGATTAAAAGATGTTTTTCCACGGAAAATTGCAAATGAGATATTAGACTGAAGTACAATATGCGCAAAACGTTCGATAAGATGAATCAATTTATTGTATGCAACGTGGAAAATTTCATAGCGATAAACGACGAGGTGGCAATAAGCAATCTTTCATTATTTTGTATATGTATTTTTTCCTTCTATAAAGCTCGCGGAAAGTTAAAAAGAGCGCGCAATAAACGAAGGAAATGGAACACACGCATATTATATTTTAATCAGTGAGAAAAGCTGATTGAAATCGATCGAGACTTCTTCTCAAACACTTTGTTACAATACTCGTACTATAAATGTTCAAGAACAATTAGTAGACGTGTAGCATTTTTATTTCTCTCATGGGGTTCAGACATAAGTTACCATCATATATTTAATGATATCATTATCAATAAAGACTAGTTAAAAATCAAGTAGTAGATAAAAAATATCCATTTAGGTAAATTATATGCTAATGATGGCACGTACTGTTGGATATATGTGATTTATATTTTTTCTTTAGATATATATGTACATCTCAGAAAGCGTCACGTAGATGTGTCAACTGTCGCAGGCTTAATGAAGACACGAATGTCAGACGGACTCGAATAGAGACACGTATCGAGGATTTCCCTTTAAGGGGATCGGGAGTTTTCTACGGGCATGGCAAAGTGGGTGAACGAAGACGATCGCATGCTTATGATGTTCGGTATGTCCCTCCCCCGTATATCCCTCGCCATATCCAGCATATCCGTCGCGTCCGTCCGGCTGTGTGCCTTCCCGGCAGCGGTCATATATCGATGCTCGATTCCGCGGCGAATGCCAGAGTGTTGATAATTTATTTGAAAGACGTGCGTCGAACGTGTCGTACCTGCGCAATCGCGCGCGAGCGAGCGCCTGTCCATTGCGGCATTCTGGATTTCGCGCCTTTTTCGTGCCTGACCATTGTTTGCCCCGCGCGTTTGCGGGATGGGGTTGACCTTTTTCGGCGATCGCCGTCGTCGCGGCCGGCCACGATGTTTATTAACGAATCGCAGCTGCAATTCCAACCGGACGCGCATTTTTTATAGCGGAGGAAAAGTCACGTCGCGATCACGCGCCTCGGCGACAAGGATCGCAGTTCCGGTGCGCGTTCCGCGAAACTCGATTAAAATGTCAATGAGCCATGTTGCGTGTAGTACGGGAATATTACGGACGTGTCGACACTTTGCGTCAGGCACAAAATTACTTTTCTTACATCAATACTCTCCGATATTTGGAAAGTCACCGCTCAAAATACTACTTGTGAAAATATTGTTAATCGTTCGCGGACGAGTCCAGAATTTTAAATACTTTTACACTGAGAGAAAAACATAACTACTTTTGGCCTCAACCATAATTTTATAATATTTCTAACACGAAATGTAATTAACTTAATTATACGCATCATTATGTTAATCATAATTATCGTTAAAAAAATTATAAAATTGTGGTTGAGATAAAAATAACTATGTTTTTCTCTCAATGTATAACGCACTGAAAGAAAAATATAGTTACTTTTGGACCCAATCACAATTTCATAATATTTCTAATGATAATTATGATTATTATTTATAAATATGATTGACTTAACTAACTATATCATTATGTTAACCATAATTATCATTAAAAATTATAAAATTGTGTCCAATTGAGTCCAAAAGTAACTATATTTTTAACAATATATCGTTAGTAATATTATAAAATTATGCTTGGGTCCAAAAAATAGCTATATTTGTTTCTCAGTGTAATTTTTTAGATTGATTTTTGTAAATTATGATTGCATATTTCACAGACGTCTCTCATTCTTTCAGAAAGAAGAGTTCGTTACATTTACAATAGTTTCGTAATTGATAGTTACGCAATTACGAGCGAAATAGCAAGCATTCACGAGCCTACAACATGATTCGGTGTTGAGAAGTTTCGCGGTGATCAAAGTTGCAGAGAAACTACCCGGGACTTTCATGTGTACCTACGAGGCGAGCGATTACGTACGAGTGTCGGTTATCTACGTGCACGTTTTCATTGTGGAAGGAACATTGCAACGTGGGCACAGACGCGGAATTCCAACGAGTGAAACTCGACGAAAATGTCAATGAGTCGATCGCGAGTGATATGAAGAATTCAAATCCGATAATTACGAAGAGCCTGGCTGAGCGGTGCCTGAATTTTTATGACAACCATCCATTACCATAACGCGAGGCCCGAAAGAAATCCACGCGGCGGAATACCACGTCCCGCCGTCCACCCACGGCACCACGGCGGAATCTCAACGTGAAACGCATTCGCGGAAGATTAAAAAAATAATCCGGGGCCCTTCTCCGACTCCCTGATATCGCCCATTCCACTTTACGGTTGCGCACCAACAGATCCACGTCCCGGAATAAGAAAGAAAGAAAAAAAAAAAAAGGATCTGGAGATGGAGGATGAAGTGAGGGAGTACACGAAGAGGAGAACCGAAAATTCGTCGACGCGTGACGGTATGACACGGCAGGCAGATGGATCGGGAGAGTTAAAAAACGAGGGAGGAACAATCCTTTCCGTGTTCGAACGTATCGCGGGGCGAACTCCGCGTGACTTTGACCGATAGCTTGGCGACCGGCACTGCCGCTTATCTTAATGTCCGTAAAAAGGACGGAATAATTAAAAAAGGAGAGAAGCGAACGTGCGGCCGAGCGGCCGGCCTGCCGTGGGCAGGTAAGGCCGGCTGGCTGCCGAGGCGTAGCACACACAGCCGGGCGCGGATCGCGCACAGACAAATGGACTGCCGGCTTTTCAGTGTGACAAACGAGCGCCCCCGAAATGTCGATCAACCGCCAGCCGTCTGATTTCGTTGGATGTCCGGATATTGAGCGGTCGCAACCGCGCTCACGTCGCGCTGAAACCCGATAAAACGCCATGACCGCGCTGGTTCTCGCGATCCGGTACCTTGAACCCGTTATTGCACAACATCTTTTATCCAGCATCTAAGTACTTAATATAAATGGGATAGTTCTCATAGTTCCACTGGCAATTGTTTTATGCAACGACATCAAAATTATTTCCTTTTTGCTTATCTGTAAAACGTTTGACTTTTATGACGGCTTTCATGCAAAGGAAAGTGATTCTTCTTTTTTTTTACCGAAGCTGTTAACATCGAATTCTAAATCGATTTCCTTGAACTGTCTGGCTGTGACAATGGCTGTTGTCGGATAAGACAAACTGACGAGATGCCGCTAAGTTGTCTCCTCCGAGCAATGGCATTCGGTCGCTTTAGAAAGTCGTCGGCTGAGCCAGCAGCAGCCAACGACGATTCCTCGTGCGCAATATATAAATATTAATAACGACGATATCGTAATTTCAGAAACAATGCGCGACGGCCACACCCGAACCGCGACACGGCCTAGTTACATACCCGCCGCGGCATTAAACCGGCGAGCCATACGTTACACCTACTCGATACGCGCGTGTACTCCGATCTTTTAAGCATAAGGTAAATTTACGCGAATTCCACAGACAGAGAATACCGCTGGGTAGGCTTCAAACGGAATTCCGAGTTCATTAGAGAACTGTAACTCTGCGGCAAAGGAAAGTTACAGGCGCAGTCAAATTAATCAGATCTCATTACACGGAGCACAAACGGGACATTCGAGATATTGCGAAAAAGAAAAGGTTCGAGTTGCAAGTCATGTTATCAGCGCTTTAAATCGTTATTATATGCGCATATATTTTTCTCTAAATTAAGGCCATTAAAGATACGACGGTCTACGTGAAATTAAAATCAAGGGACTAAGTTCCGTCCCGCGGTTAAACGAGGAAGTCAACTTCCGTGCGTGGGTGTTCAAATGTTGAACGTCACAGCGTACAGATAAGAAACCAAATACCACCTAAGTATCTAAAGAAATTTCCTTCCGTAACTTATGGTCGCGCGATGTGATGTCTTACGAAAATATCTCCCTTCTCGCGATAAAATATTAACCCTCCTGTCTGCTATCAAATAAAATCACAATTATTCGCTAACGGTATTTTTTCATTGTTTCACACACATTTTCTATTTTCTACTAATTCTTATTATTTATTAAACGCACTGAAAATTATTTACTTTCTATTAAATCTTACAATAGAAGATTTAATGTGCATACAATTGCTCTTCCGATAGTAAAAGGGTTAAATAGATTGACGTGTTTGCAAATCGAGAAACCTTCGGGAGATTCTTTTGTCGAATGCGTGCCAACTACGAGCGTTCAACGTGATCTGTCTATAACGGACGCGACGAATCTTACGTAGATTCATCCGCGTCTTCATACTTCTCACATTCGCTAAAATTGCCAAGAATTATTCGCTCCTTCGTTTCACTGCGACGAACGATGGTTTCCACTTTAGCTATTTTCAAATTTACCCGAAATCAGGTCGTCTTCTTTGAATTACAATTGCATTGAAAAATATGCGCGCACTATACCCGTATTATGGTAAAGATATAAACGTTTTGAGAAAATCTTACAATTAGTTGAAGTATTGCTTGTATTAGCGTTTCACTTCAAGTTTTCACTTTTAAAATAAACATTTAATATTTCTTTTAGATTTAATTTAGATATTTAATAATGATGTAATATAATTATTAATTACGCAGTGTATAAATTAACAAGATATATTTTTTCACAGACATCAATAAAATCTTTCATGCAAAATAGCTTTAAAAATTTATAAATTCTTTTCGTATTTATTCTGAATTTTTTTCCTTTCAATTAATTTGTTCAAATTAGTCGTATTCCAAAATCGCACTCGATCCAAAAACGTATTCGAAAATCGCACTTCGCTGAAAGTTCGGATTCACTGAATTCGTGGAAGAGAATCGTATCGTGTACTGTACAATTTATAACAGATGAATTAAATCAATGGGACGTCTTGCCCGAATGAAGAACTCTGAGAGAAGGAAGAGTGGCGCGGCGGCGCGTTCTTGCGAGAACCGCGCGATCACGCCTGCTGAATTCTCTGTTCGATCTTTCGATCTCCTTATTGAGACAATCGAGCCAAAGACGATCGATCGGATGGTTACCGATTTAAAATCGGAACAACTTTTTCCGGCCGTGAAATTTCACGACAATTCACAACAGAACCCGGCCAATTCGCGGCGCGTTTTGAAATTCAGATCGAGATGCGAAACAGGAACCGAGCAGATGGAATCGGCGCTTTTTCGAGTCGCGCGCTTCGGCGACGGTGGCGTGGTGGAAGTCGCGCGAGAGAAGAGACCGAAAGAGTGGAAGGACGTAGGCGCTGAGAAGCCGCGGGACGCCGGGGGGGAAAGCCCCGAAGAAGGGGCGCGCTCACGTGCACGCGTCTCTCTAAATTTAAATTTACGATTCGCCGGGCCGCCGCTTGTCTCGCTCGTCTTCATCTTGTCCCGTGGCCCTTGTGTCCGCGTTGTTTCCCAAAACCCGTGGTCGCGAGAGCTACCGATTTTCACGAGTCTTCATGGCATTCCCAAGGCTCGGATTCTCCGGAAACGTATGCGCGAAATGTGACACGACTCTCTACATGTGTGGAAAAATTAATATCTTCTGCTTCTAGGTGCGACATAAGTAGCAGAATGACTTATCGATTATGTTAATTTATTATCAAAAGTTTGTCTTAGTTTGTCGTTAGTATCCATGTTTTCCGAAACGACGTGGTAGCTACTGAAAGATTGCATAGATTATACAATGTTAATTGCGCATGAAACATGCAACGCGAGTGTAATTATAAACCGGAGCGCTACGTCAATTAAGTAACGGCCTCGTTCACGCACGTCTTTCTTCAAAACATTGCAGGCGTGATTTGACTTTAGTCGCCAGCGATCGATATCGATCGCGGATAGATTTGTCACGCACTTCTTCGCCCTCGTTTCGGTTATTTTTTTTTTTCTCCCAAGTGGGAGGAATTGCTGCGATCGCGGCGCACCGAGGTAATTTATCGCCTCGCGAAAGCACGATCGAACGAAGGCGTTGGAGGTAACGCGAGGTAGAAACAGGAAGGGCACACGGTGCAACGACCTCTTGTCGCGCGACGAATTGCATTTCGGCGTCGTCGAAATGTCGCCTCCTTTTCTTTCCGCGAGCTCCACGTACCGTCTATACAGTAGCTTAAACATAGACATTTTCGTCGATTCCGGTTAGGCTTAATGAAAATTTTCATAGACTAATATACACACTTCAAATAAAATTAATATTGCAAGCTGCTTCTCAAGCTGCTTTGAGATGCTTCTCAAAATTTTACACTTTAATATCTTTAAAAAAAAAAAGATTAAATTTATAATCTTCATTACAGAGCATATTCTTTATTACCGTCATTAATACGTAAATACAACTTTAATTAAAAAGCAAAACTTGTCAATTTGTCACAGTTTTTGTAAAGTTTCATCGATAATGTGAACACGTGTTGTGATTTATTCAACCGCTAATTAGCATGCATGCAAAAAATAGAACGAAATAAAAATACACCGTAACCAGCCACGGGAGCAGAAATGGGAACGGGCGTGGGACGACGACCTGATGGAACTTCACCGAGTCAGCAATTTGACTTTTCGCGAGCGACAAAAAACAACGCGATGAAATCATGCTATCGCGGACCAATAAAAATACCAATAAAGGCGTTAGCGATTTCCGCTTTCGCCAAATTCTCGGATTTCTCACGTACGTGTGTTCGATTGAAAGCCCAGGCTCGAAGCCCGCGTTCACCGAGTATTCAAAACTTCATCGACACGCGTGCCATCGCACACGCGATACGTGAATTTTAATTACACAACCTCGATTCGGCCATCGATACTTCGGCTCGGATCTCTTTTTTTCTTTTCTTTAACTTTCGCTCGCAAAACAATACACATGCACACGTATCAGGAGATAGGAGTTTGCATAACATCAAGTCAATTATTAATTTTATTTATTTCGAAAAGTGTCTCATTTTGCCCGATAATCCCTAAATTTCGAAAAAATCAACGTTTTCGCGAAGACAAAAGCAACGGTATGTACGCACGTACTCATGCATTTAAACCAGAATCCAGCTGACCCACTTACAACTTGACGTACGTTCTTCCGTTACGGCGTCTCCAAGCTCCTTGCAGCTGCGTTATCGTCGCGCAGGTACAAGCAGCAGCGATAGATAACGCGCTTTCGCAAAGCGTCTCGCCGTCCGTGCCGTTCTCCGCCGACGGACAGACCGTTTCTAACGATCTGCAGAAAATGTGAGAATGGAAATGAAAATACAACCGAAAGCGTGCTCAAAAGCGATTTCGAAACGACGTTTCTAGGTGCGCCTGAAATCTCCAGCGTGTGCCCGCATAGATCGCAAGCATGATCATGAATGCCGATAACGCGCGTGGCGAACATCGATATCGAGGGGTCGGGCTGTGCGCGATCGCATCTGAAACCGATCCCGAGGAGGACGGCGCGCAAACGGTAACATCTAAAATCCACTTTCTAATCCATCGCGTCCGTGTTAACGCGATATCGCGTTTCAACCGGCGCAGCCTACTACGATTTCAGCCCGACGTGGGCGCGCGCCGTTATTAACGTGTGAACTATGACACTGCGAAATGATGCAGGAGAAGACTCTCCTGCGCTCGGCGGACAGAATGTATCATAGGTAGACGAACGCGGTTTCCATGAAACAATATCGTGAGACATCCCTACATTGAAGAAAAGTTCCGGTTAGAAACGGACAGAAAATCTTGTAGGCATGATCAAATATTTTGGTTATTATAATAGAAATTCTGGTTATTATAATACAACTCAATACTTTATAACTTATAATAATTAGAATTTTTGTTGTAATATAATCAAAATATTTGATCAATTCTACAAGATTTTCTGATTCGTTTGTTTTACACTGAAAAAAAAAAAAGTTATTTTTAGACCCAATCACAGTTTTATAATATTTCTAACGATAATTATGGTTAATATAATTAATGCATATAATTAAGTTAAAATAATATATATTGTTAGAAATATTATAAAATTATGGTTGGGTCCAAAAGTAACTGTATTTTCTTCTCAGTATAACCAAAATTTTTTTCAGTGTCACATCAAATTTTACGATCTTACGCGTACTTAACAAAAATATAAATATTTTAATAATCAACATCAAATATTTTTTTTCTTTAATATTTACATAACAGACATCAATAATAAACTTTAATTGTAAGATCTGGAATTTGAAGTCGTCGGTCAATAATTATGGAGATTTCGATCACGCGGAATTCCTTAACTCCCACGTTGCAATTCGCCAGCGGTACAAACTATCGTTCGACGATGGAGTTCGCCCCGACTGTTCCATTAGCTCCCACGTTCGACGGGGATTTGTCAGGATGAGTTTCCATCAAGAGAGATGCATTCGTTCCGTAACCATGTTGCATTCATATTCTGATCGAGAACGAGTATTTGCGCGCGCGCGCGTGTGCGCAAATACCATAACTCGAAACCAGATCGCTGTCGGAGAACGCGAATCAATCAGCTGATCCGGTAGCCGCGGTTGTTGTGGCGCATTCTTACAGAGGAGTGTCACCGTGGCACGCGGATAACGCGGATAACACGCTCGCCGGCTGCTGCGCGCGTGCGGGGCCGGCGGGGAAACCATGCAAAACGGCTGCCGGTAGTCACCGGCGGCGCGTAGGTGAGTGGACCAGGTGGCGAGATGGTATAAGAGGTAGAGAAGTGCAGGGAGCGAAGGAACAGACTTGACGAAGACGACGACGACGACGACGACGACGACAACGACGGTGGCGGCGACGGCGCGGCGCGGCGGCGAGAAGGAGACGGAAGAAAACAGCAGAGAGGACAGAAAAGAAAAGCTGGAAACGAGCTAGCCTGCCGCGCCAGCGGGGACAGCCGGTGGCTGGAATGTGGGTTAGGCTCTCCCCATAGGTGGGCCCCGCTCTAATTATGAATTAATTCCTGAATAACGGTCAATCTACGCGCGAGCGCGACAGTAGCCACCAGCGAGCGTCGGATTCGCGCGGCGCGTCTCAAGCGTGGCAGCGCAATGGAAATGCGATCGGCGCGAGAACCGGTCGCGAGACGACCGATCCGCCTGCATCCGCCTGTTGCAGGCACGCATTTCCCGCTACTTCCTGTTCCGCAGGAAGAGATCCTGACGTCACGTCGTCCGCCGCAAGTCGCTCGACGCTCGATTTACGATCCCGTGCCGCGGCCGCCACGCGCGCGAGGAAATCGATGGCCGCGTGTGTCTGACGGGGATTTTTGACGCTCGCTGCTCTTAATGATTGTAGCTTCGCATTCCAGCCTGGGCGTCATTGCCAACATTTTTAATAGCTCATCAGGCGCGGATTACTGTTGTCATTGATATTCTTATGACCGCGGTGGATGTGCGCTGTTGCGATGTGCGGAAAGACTTTTTGCACGAATGTATGAAGGCATTATATTGCACAGACACACACTTTGAATTTTGCAATCGTGTAACATTGACGATCAAAACTATTATTTGCTCGATCACGCGCTATTACATTTTCATATTTGATAATTTTTCTAATATAAAAACACTCTTTGAATTCAAATCTCGAAATCTCGAAATCTGAGAAATAAAACCGGTTTAGAAATAAAATCAATAATGTTTTAAAATTAATTCTGCAAAATACTTCTTCTATATGTCAAAAAATTACAAGTTGACAAGTTTGAGAGAAATTTAAATGCGTACAGTTTTCGTAATAGTAGATTTTAGGAGAAATTTTGCTTTAGAAATTTATTAGAGAAGAGAACACACACATAAGATTCTTGACCTGGCTCGCACGAGCTCCTTTTAAACGGAACTGCCCACGGCAACGTATCGCGAATAATTCACGGTGAGACACGACGAGCCTGCCTTTGACTGACGTGGCATTGACTTGTCAGGAGACTCGTCCTGACAAACGATCTCAGCTATGACACCATTAAGCGCTTGTTGTATGTACCAATATGACGAGAGCTCGAGAACAATTTTTAGAAAGACATATGATATGTTCAATTTTACTCTAATGATAACTGTTTTCTTTCTTAATCTTTATCCGTGAATTCAATTAACACATATCGGAAGGAAAAGATTTGTCCAAATGAGATTTAATATTCTTCAAGACAATGTTGGAGATGTTCCATACAAATGTGAGAAAGTTTTTAAAGAATCACAAAGGGATTTTTCAGACCTTGGCGATATTCGAAAATGCGCGGATTGGCAGTTAATGGTGAACTGTGTCGATAATTAAAATCGATAATTATCGCGAGTTAATAACCGGTCGTTATCCTCAAAGCTAACAAATAGCGAAGAGACGTCCTTTCTTCGTTCTCCTTTATGCTGCTACGGTCCCGTCGTAGATCTTATTCTGCTTCATCTCGTTGCTGACCGAAACGGGCCCGAAGGGCCCAACTTTGCGGCTCGAAGGGTGGACGCGCGTACGCGCCGCGGCGCGGTCTGTGCGAGGGCGGCGAAGGATGCGGAAGAGAGGGGAGGACGAAGGGAGGACAGGGTGGGTGCAGAAGAGCAGAGTCACCGATTTAAATTGAAGTCGGGGAACACCCGCGAGGGAGAAACGTTCGCTGGCCTATCAGGTTTAATAACACCCGGCACCGACTCTATCTGAAATTACGGATGGTGCTGCGATCGGGGCGGCCTTTCGTCTTATTCTTCTTCTTTTACCTCCTCCTCGCCTTCTCCTTCGTACTCGATTCGAAGATCCCCGATCGAGATGATCGTCAAAATATAATTCATCGGACGCCAAGCCCGATGGTAGCGCGGGAAACGTTTATGATGCGCGGGGCATCGCACCGGCTGGAGCGAGTTTGTATCGACGGAAGAAACTTTGCATCACGCCGTGAGATTCAGTGCCTTAAAACTGAAGCAGATAATGTCGTTCTAGAGAACGGAGGAACGAAAGACTGAATGCTGATAACACGTAACATTTCTTTATCTACGTTTGTAGAAATTGAAAGAGAAATGTAGAAATTTATCTACATTTATAGAAAGTAAAGAAAAATCTAAAATATCTTAGAGCCCGTTTTTCCAACTTCTTGGTAAGCTAAATTAATAATTAAATCATGTGTCTGAACTTGTCTAATTTGAAGCTAAAACAAAGACAGACTTGTATGATTGATCTATTAGTTATAGCTTACCAAGAAGTTGGAAAAGCCGGTCTTTAATGATTTAAACGAATGATGCAAACAAATTCTGTCTTTATTAATCATAGGCTTTGACTTGATATTTTAAAATGTCACGAGAGTGTCGTGTCGATTCGTATCAGGTCACGACGGCGTAATGGAAACGCTCGTGACAACTTTTGCGGTCTCTCGCGGAGAAGACTCGCGCGCTAATTCGATAATTAGCGCGACAGCGCTCGCAAAAGTATCTCGCCCACGGTCCATCCACGGTGGTAGTGCCGTCAGGCTACGATTCGCCTCCATATTTATAAGTTTCATACCGCTGAACTCTCGATTGCGCCGTAATTGAAAACCTGCTGAATTAGCTATTAATTCCTCGCAGCCTAATTTATGCGAAACGACCTATAACTATTCATAGGAAACGCTGATTCTTCGTTACTGTCCGTCGTAGAGAACTATGATTCGCGTCCCTCCTTCCTGCGTGTGCGCGCCGTGTAGTCGAATTTGCATATCCGCATGATCGATTATTATCGACGAGATCGCAAAATTTAAAATTCAACCAAAGTCGCGCCAGCGACAATCTTGCTCGTTTCGCAATAGCGTTACGGATACACGTAAAATTGTTGCCGAAAGATTTATTAGCTTAACTGCTAGCAATTAATTTTCAAAATTAAGTTAGTTGCACGCCTGAAGTAGTTTGTGAGAGAAGTGAAGAAGTAAAAATTTAATGAAATACGAAACGGTGCTCTCGACAGTTTTTTAAGTGTCTTAACGTCTCCGAGAAAAAATATATAGATTGACATCAAAATAAATTACCTATGCAAATACATCTTAGGAGAATGCTAAGACGATAAAGAATGTAATTTCCAGCCCGTGTAAACCTCCGAGGCGGGCACAAGTAATAAACGCAAAACGCGCGATGGCACATGTGTCTGTCATTTGTCATATGACCTGCTTTTGTCTTGGCTTTTTAATTTAGCTATTCAGACTGCGCGGTTTGATGAACGATTGAGTTGTAAGCAGATATAAAAAGATGAGGAGAGGGAAGATAATTTTTGTACGAAGAGAATTGAGTAACATAACGCCGTAAGATTCGAAATAGTTATCGGTCGATCGAAAGAACAATTCTTATTTTCTTTGAAAATTATCTCGAAACATTTTCTCATTCGTCTACAAAAATCACTTTGACGTTACGAATATTTCGCGGCGATATAAAACTGCAATATAAGTAAAAAGAGCAATTGAATTGAAAATTTAAGACGATATTATACGTTAGTAGGATTTACTTCCTCCTGTTTGTAATATCCAAGACATAAAACTCTCTGGCACTACTATAGCTAATTAAGACGCCATTAGATAGGCAGATGCGAAAGATTAAGACTCGCGAAAGAATGGGAGGCGAGCGAGGAGGAAAGGAGCAGAGAAAGAATCGAAACGAAGGTGAAGAAACGCGCATTGGAACTGTCGGGTAAAGCCGCGGCGGTGAGGAGGGGGGGGGGGCAGAGAGGTAGGAAGAAGGCAGACGAAAGAAAATCACGCGTGGTTCGTCATAAGAGGAATTCCTTTGGCGATACTGGAACCTCTCTCTCCTGCTCTCTCTCTGCATCTTCTCCTTCTTTCCTACTCGCTCCGTCCATCTCTCCCGTCTCCCCTGGCCCAGAGACCCCGTGCTTTTTTACTGGTTTATGGGATTTTTTTCACGCGGACCGCCGAGTCGTACATCAGAGAGGGCTGACTGTGAATCTCTTCTTTTCTCTCTTCCTCCGATACGTTCGGACTCTCATGCGCGTTTCGTCGAGAAAGCAGGCGAAAGAAAGAAAAAGAGAGAGAGAGAGAGAGAGAGAGAGAGAGAGAGAGAGAGAGAGAGAGAGAGAAAGAGGGGGAGGAAGAGAGGGAGAAACAATAAAAAAGAGCAAATGCCAGCCGCCATAAAAACAACTGAAAGTATTAAAAACTTTAGGCCTTTTACTGCCGAGCTGCCTCGGAGAGGCACGGTCGGATATAATATGCGCGAGAAGTCAACGACAACGATCACGATGCACCAAGATGTTTCGCGGCGATGATACTTGCGCAATTAAAATTGTTAAACGTTCAAGTTTAACGTTAAACCGCGCGTGCACGAGTAGTAAAATTATCACTATTACATTAAATCGATTGCTTTCTATCTTCCATTTCGAACAGCGTGTGAGACACGAATTCGCATTCCTTTTTTCTTTATGTTTTAATACGAAACAAACTGTCAAACACCGTGCGTAATTTATATTAAGTATATAGGCGAGAGCGTATTTTAAAGTATGTTCCACGGTGATATCATCGTAATTAACACCATACGTGTATTTGCATCGCAGATAACAAAGCCACGTGCGAGTAAAATTGAATATATTACTCGCGCGAGTGTAAGCGTTATTAAAAGCACAGAAGATTATATCGTGCCCTGTGTTTTCATCGACATATCACGCGTCACGTCTTCAAGTTTCGCCGCGATACCGCGGCGTATGGTCTTAATTAGCATCGTATATATATTTATATCAGATAAATAAGATAAAAATCTACGCGCAATTAAATGCTTAAAAATTTGACACTATTCGCGCGAGTATACTTAACAGCGATGACTGAAGACTTCGCGCGTAATTAACAAAATTAGCATACATAGTTACATCGGGGATGACGAACAGTAAAGCGAGCGGCCGCGGAGGAAGTGCAGAAACGAATCGAGTTTGAGCAGAAATACTGTAAACAAGAGCAGATGAGAATCTGGCGTGGCGCGGCGAACCGTGGAAGAAAAAGAAGAGAGGCCGAGAGGCAGGAGGACGGCCGACCCTCGTAAAATTATCGTACTTTAATAAAACGTGTCGTGCAAAACGCGAGGATAACGAGAAAATATAGGGTTCGAAAGACTCGTGAAATTTATAGAGCGATCGCCGGCGCTGGCGCGCCGGAGAAGGAATCGCTTTTTGGAGTCGCGCCGTTTGGTCGACTCTCCCGAGTTGGCCCGTTCTCTCGACTATGCAGCCACAATAAGATCCCGAATAAATCAGCTGGATGTTCGCGTCTCGAGCGGACTCGGTAGCTCAGCGGATAAAGATTCGTCACGCCGTAAGAGAGCCCGTAGCGGCTCCGTGGGGAAACTCGCGCAGCGAAAAGTCGAGGAAGTTTCTACGTGGCAACAGGTGTCCCATGGAATATGCGTTATGGTCCAAGTTGGAAGTCGCAATCATCCGAGGAATGTCGAATCACGTTGATAAAAATATATAAAGTTCTGATAGTCGAAGGCTTTTGGATCGATTCGAACTAAACTTCCAATATTATAAAACAGATGTCACGTTGTTGGTAAATATTTCATTAAATACTTTTCCGATTGTAGTTTGCAATTGGTCGATACGTTTCCGAATAATCCGTGGATAATCAACGAATGCCAGCGTCAATTACAACACAGAAAACCATGCATGGTACAATCCGTTCGGTTGGAATTGCGGGTACAAATAACATAAGCAATTTGCTGCGATCGAATACAAGTTAAAACATAACTTTTTTCGATTTCCCTTTAACATGTAATTTTTCAAACGAGACGTATGCGAACTCAATCATTTTCTTGCGCGAATTGCGTCTCGTGTTGTTCGCAAGCGGTTCTCTCAGCGGAGTTCTTTTTCGGCTTAAAGCAAAATCTCTTAGTTCAAACAGCGGCTAATTTAGTAAATTAAGATAGCACGACAAGGAAAGTGGCGTGCGAGAGAAAGAGGAGCAGGCAGAGCGGAGCACCAGTTTAGTAGCAAGCGCTGTAAATTCTCGATTCTTTAATCTCGGTAAACCTCCAGCGTTCCTATCGTTCCCCGACCGTCCCCCCCGGAGACCTGACCCGCGGTCTAGCGAAAGATCGCGGTGCTCCTCGAGGGCGTCTTGCGCACACACACGTACACACGTCCACACGCACGGCGTATCGGGGGAGAGAGAGCCTCCGAGCAGTAAATCTCGCGGACAAACAATCATAATTTTCGAAGAGCTAACAAAAAGCAAGAGACTCTTTAAAGGGAGCCGATGCCAGGCAACATGAAATGCGGCCGCCTCCGCTTCTCCAATTGTTTCGTGGTTTTCTTCCCCTTCCCCTTCGGCTTCTCCCCTTCGCGTTTCTTCGTTCAACTCGACCCTTTTCTTCCCTTCCTCTCTTTCAGCTTTCCTTATCTTTGTCTATCTCCACC
>VBVQ01002999.1:0-21299 GCA_011636635.1 Tetramorium simillimum | reverse complement strand
TCCCTCCCCCCCGCGGCCATCAGACGGCTCGGGGGCAACGGCGTTGCTCCGACTCTCCGTGCCTCCGCAATGTTTTGCAATACAGGGCAGACCGACGAGGCTTCCGCACCCCGCGCGACCGCGTGGCCGCTAATTATCGACTTATCGGTGACTCACGTGCGAAAGAATGCGCGATGCGCGTGCGAAAATGCAGGAAGACACATGCTGAGAGATGGGTATCTCGCGTATTCGCGGCGCGGTTATCGCACGTGAATCGCACCTCTGAGCGTGGAATCAGTTTCCCCTCGACGAAAATGCAACATATGTTTCACGGCCAATTAAACGCGTCGGCTACGTCCGACTGCGGCCAACTTCCTTCCGGCGACATCGGTTATTTCTTTTTCGACGAGAATTGAAAGTCCGTCAATGCGGCACGAGACACGGTCGGTGACAGTTTCTTTGCTTTCCCTCGTTTTCACGTACAGAGATTGCAGCGAATCGAAGTAATTTCGCTCGCGTCAAAGGTAGATTCTGCGTTTTGCGCGCACAAGTGTCTGAAAAAAACGTGTGCGAGCAGACTTGTTAGCGCATCGACGATAATAGCCTACTCCAGACGCACGCCTACGTAAAAAAAAACTGCTTATAAATACATCACATTTGCGTGATATATATTATAATTGCAAACGATCGTAGGATCGTAGGAGAAACGTGTTTCGCTCTTTTCCTTCCACGAACATTCGTGGGATTCGCGCCGTTCCGCGCGCGCGAGAAACAGGCTTTAAATTGCCGCCGCCGCGCGCGGTCGCGATTCGGCGAGCTATGACGCGCGCGTCGTCGCCGCCGCGGCCGGATTGTGACGCGCGCGGTGCCGTTTGCAACAGTCATGCATGCCTATGCGACGACGTAAACACTATCGCGCCCGCGATATCGCGCGCCCGGCTAATGGGCATCGTACGGGCGCTGTATATACACGCGGGAATTAATGGCTTTTCGATCGCAAGGGGTTTCGCGGCTCGGCGCGCTGACTCATTTTGCCCGTGATTGCGCTAAGATCGATACGTAACGTGCGGATATCGGGGAACGCCGTAAACCTGTCCGTCCCAGACACTGTTTTTAATGGAAATTGTTTCTTTCGCCGACCCGCGGGTAGCCGGGCAAACGCACATAAACACAGTAACGCGATATGTTTATTTAGACGAATGATGATGGACACGCAAAGTCCCGCAAAAATAACGTCTCCAAAAGTTGAAGATTAAGACGATGTTTTGAAAAGTCATAAATCCTAGAAACGAAAACTAACAATAAGATGTCTGAATAGCAATGTTCCGGAAAGTACGACAATGTCAAAAATGTCAGGAATGCGATAGATTTTCTGAGATATCGGAGTCAGGAATGTTAGGATCTTTCGAGACATTATCACACTTAAGAATTTTGACCTTTCGGGACATTACGGTGTTAGGCGAGTTCTCAATTTTTCGTACATTTTTTCGGAATTTTATAAGTCCACCTAAATGATCAATCAACTAAAGACTCTCGATATTAGAATTAATGAGTAACAAGAGAGAAAGTGGGCTTTGAGAGTCGATTAGTTGTGCATACGTTATGTAACGTTTAATTAATAATTTAATGCAAATTACGAATCGTACGTTTCGGGGATCTGCTTTGAACTCTCTTCAGCGGTTATAAATAAATTAAATTATCTCAAGCTCTCCGACGAGCACAAGGTGAATATTTAAAAATTGATAACTTCTGTCGCTTGAACTTAAACAAATGTATGTAATTATTCTGCTCGTGTGCATTTGATTATCCGCGGTTTGGTGGAACAACAATCTCAACGACCTTGTTGTTTCCGCAGCTGTTTTGTATAGTCTTGACCGTGAGGAAACCGAAAGGAAGGGAAAGAATGGAAGACTGTTAATTCTATTATTAATACGGCGTTTGTTGCCATTGTTGCTTCTATTCATTGCTCCCAATTACCCCACAGCTATTCTATTACCTACTTAACTACTTTCTATCACAAGCGCACGTCACGTAATTATATATTCGCGATTGTTCCTTGCCTCCTGCCGTACATATTCATGACTGTTATTTATCTTCTGACGTACGAGTCATTAAATTAAACTCAAAGATCGCAGTGTATCTTCTGTATGTCTTGCGTAAAAAGTAATTTATTGTATATTCATTCGATGATATTAAGATCACCTGAATGGGAAAGGAGGAGAAAGGGGGAGGGAAGAGAAGAATCGTCCGGCATTTATTATAAATCACACAATTACGATGATACCTAATGGATTAATAATTGCGCGTTTCCTCTGATCTTTACAGGGCCCGTCCTAGAAAAGCAAGCGCCTTTCGCAACGACGCCGCTTAAAAGCGCGCGTAGCTCTCCTCCGGCCGTCCCATCCCGACTCCTAACGGCACTCCGTCGTGACGTCATTCGGCGAGTTTTCGAATACGATACAGCCGAATATATATTTACGAGACACGCGTAAGTCTGTTTTCGTCCGGTGGCATAACTGCGAGATCCCACGAGATGCGAGAGACCGGTCCCGTGCGCCGACGACTTCCTGGAATGCTCCACGCTTTCTACCTGCGACGGGCTTAAATATCTCGGCGAGCGTACAGCGATACGTCATCGACCGGCACGGCACGTAAACGAATGCCGAACGTAATGAGCTTCCCCCCCTTCACGGATGTCCGTCCCCTTTCCAGGATGCAGCGACTCTTTTTTTTTCCCCTGCGTCCATCGCCAGTGTTTCCTTCTGGTCCCTCTCTCTCTCTCTCTAATCCTCCACTTTAGCTGAGGAAACTTTCGAGAATTACGACGATGACGGGGCATCGCGGCGGCATTTCGGTCAGACCGCTCGTGGCGACGGATTACTAACCCAGATAGCCAAATCTGTCGAAAACCGAAGTTTCGCGAAGCCCGCGTGTGTCTGCCGGCGAGTTTTCTCGGCGAACGCCAAATGCAACAGAGTCTGCTAACAATACAGTGGCGGATTGCCAGTAGAATCTGTCGCAACTATTTAAATGATATATTCCACTTGAGTGATTGCGAAATGGTAGGATTCTACCCGGTTTCTGCCGTCGGCTCGTGTCGACAGGGTCCGCTGGCGGAGCACGAGTCTAATGCGGACGCGGTGCTGATGCCAATCTGCCGCGATATTCCGCTCGAATCTGCTGGCAGGCTGCTGGCTAACATTTCGCTCACCGAGAATCTAACGGGGCCCGAATATTACCGATCCCAATTGCCCGTTCGTCGCGCCAGTTTGCGCGATTTTCCGGCCAAAATCGCTGTTTCTCTCTTTTTTCCTCTCTCTCTCTCGGAGTTTTCGTTTAAACCGTGATTTATCGCTTTTCGCACGTGTCCCTTCTAAATCCACCTCCAATGTCCACTTCTACCAATGTAGATTAACTTTAATCTCGGTTTGACTTACTTTTCTAGTTCATCCTTTTCTAGTTCTAATTCTAGAAAGTCAGTTAAACCGGGATTAAAGTTAATCTACATTGGAAATGGACAGAAGTCGACTCTTTCCCTTGATCTCGCCGATTTGATTTAATTCAAAATCTCTCTAAACGGGCCTGCCACGTGATATGCATTCGAGAATTTCATGCGCTTGTAACACAACGTCGTCGGTCGTCGCGCGAGAGTCGGACCAGACTTGACCCTGCGCCAAGTGCAACGACAAAATAATGGACCGGCGCAAGGGCGGTCTGTGAACTGTCCTGGGCGACAAGTCTCTCTGGCTTACGTCATATTTGTTTCGCCTTTTGGGCATAACTCGCCTACAAAGAGATTTATTTCGAGCAATACTGTTCAGACGGACTTACGAGTAGTCCGCTGTTTTGTGCTCAGCCTTTGATTGATATATCTTTTCTGTTCCATAATTGTCCGGCCGTTCAAGTTCACTCCCTTGTTTGGGAAATCATCGTTTGAAAGATTGAAGCAATTAAAATGTATTGTCGTCTGTATTGTTAGTTTGCTATTTTATTCTTTCTTCAACACGCTTCAATAACAATGTAGAAAGTAATGACGATTCGCATTTTCAAAATTGGCATTCGTTTAAGTGAGAGACGCGCGAAATGAAAAGCTAAGTAATTTTCTTGAATGCATCTTAGAAAATTGCAGAAGAAGTAACGTCGCGTTAGAGATGTTCCTTGATTCGGAATGAGGAGTTCAGGGACTTTGGGCGCATTCCAGAGTACAAAGGGTCTATTATTATCGCGATACGTCATTATTCTGACTCAAGCGGAAGGCGGCAAAAAGCGTAACATATTAAAATAGAACGAAATCAGTCGCTGACTCTCCCTCCGTCTTTCCTTCTCCCACCCTCAGGAATTAGATTGAATTCATTGAAATCTGCTCTCGTTAGTGACGAAGTCGGCTCGTGAATTGCGGAGGACATTACCTCCCAGAAGCGTAATAACGAATCGCGGGACCTTGAGCGAAATAAGGGCGAGTGCCCCCGTGGCAGAGAGAAAATGCTAAAAAGAAACGGGGAGAGCTGGAAAAAAAAGACTATATATTTTAAGGAAAAGAAGCAGAGAAAACAAAATTTGAGATAAAGTTTGTTCAAACCTTTCATTTTAATTAATTTTTAATTAATTTTCATATAATTTTTTTGCGAGGTGGACAAAAGTGATTATTTAAAAAATAATGCGGACAAATTGTGGACAGTCGAATTAATTTTGAAAAAAATTCTAATTTCAGGATGCCGACTTTACAGACTTAACTACTACATTTCGTCCACTTGCTTTGTCATGCCGCCGCCCGCTTGCCGCTTCGCCGATGATTGTTTTCGTCGACGACGTCGTCGCCGGCTGACAGTGCCGACGTAAGAATGAGAACATGTCCGTGTGTATGCATTCGCGCGGACATGAATTAATGTCGCGCATACCGATGTCGGGAGAGAGCGGACAACGGGCGGCCGGGGAGAGACACGTGATCCCCCGGCACCCGCGCGCGGCAATATATTAACACGTGGTAACGTGACCGTCGTCGGGCAATACGTTTGTTTCTCCGGCCGTCGCCGTCGTCTCCGTCCGCAATCGCACGTTACATCGGACGCGAGAGGATCGGAGATACGGTCGACGGACCTCGGACTTGTTATCGCGCTACGCGTTTATCCGTCACGATGTTGATTGTCTCAATGAAATCTCAGGCTTAATCGCCGATCGTAAATATAGGGGCTGTATTTGAACTCTACCGACAAATTTGCAGAACAGATTTTATATTGAAAAATAAGTAAGAGGGTCTTTGTAAACACGAGTCCTCAAATTCTCAGTTTCTGATTGTGAGATACAACTGCGATAATTTTAGTTTAAAAAATATTTTATTCATTAATCATAATGTTTTACAAATAAATGATTAAATATATTATTATAAAAATTGTTCAAAATTTTGACCTCTCTTATCAATACATAATAAACATTTAAAGTAAAGAGTACATATCGTTTCATTATTTCCAATGCTATTGCATTCTTGAAAGCAGTTTGACTGAGCAGTTTTAGAATGTCGAATAAGGGTGGCAGAAATTTAAAGCTCTCAGATACATCCTGTATAACAACGATAATACGTCGAGAAAAGAACACAATCGGAGTATTATTCGAGAAACGCAAAGTCGTTCGAATCTTGTTAGAATATACACTGGTGCGATACATTCCTTACGAGGAAGACGAGAGCCCCGCGAATATTTATAGCGAAAACCGCACATACATTTCATTCATGCAGATGCAGTTTTTTCCATTCCTTCTCGCTCGCAACGTGCGAAAAGTCGCTGTTACATAAATCCCCGAGTACTCCCGCACGAATCCCGCCGCAATCTGCCGTTAATACCCGTAATTCGCAAATGATGCGCCAAGCAGATAATTGACGGCAGAGGCAGCGTCGCGATGAATTGCCCCGCGGCTCCTTCCCAAGATCGGACAATGTAAAGAGCGAGATCGAGAGAGAGAGAGAGAGAGAGAGAGAGAAAGGAAAAGAGAGAAGTCGAAGGACCGACGGAGACCTCGTGCCAATTTCTACGAAGATTTCGGTCGAAGCGCGTAATCGCGATGCCCGATGGCCGCGTTCCACGGCCAAGAAGATTGAAAAGGCGTGAGCGTGCGACACGCACATCCGAAAATATACGGCCCTCCTCGGGGCCAACGAGTTGAGCCCGCGCGCGCGCGACCGTGTGTGTCTTCTCGCTCTTTTTCCCTTTCTTCCTTTCTTCTCGTCCTCCCGACGCGCCGCCGAGGGAGTCATCCGCGTCCCTCCGTCCCTGCAACCGCGCGCGCGCGCCGCAGATGCTCTCTATCATAATAATCTCTATTTTGGGCGCGGAGGGTCGGCCGCCGCGCTGTTGCGGCAGATGTTCCCCTCGTTTCTCTCGCCGAGAGCTGAAAGGCCGCCCGGGGTAGGGGAAGGTCGAGCTCCGAATGCTCGCTACAACTCTCGAAGGAGACGGATGGGCAAATAGACGAGCCTAGACACGTCTAAAAGCCTGGAATTGTCGCTCTGCGACGAGCGGGAGGAGGGAAGGGGACGGGAGGAAAACAAGGCGAGAGAACGGCGAAGAGAAGCCGGAGCGAGAGAAAGGAGAGAAACGGATCGCCAGTCGATCCGAGTTGAGTTTCTTTTCTCCGATATCGCCTAGAGTGACAATCCGACGGTATTTAGGCAGCGAGAGCAAATATGTACGGGCCGTCTGCCGGTGGGAGGAGAAGAAAGACGGAGAATTTGAAAATTGAAGCGACCCGAGTCTCCTTCGGAGATCCGGCCTGCGTTCCAGGCGCTGCTGGCTCGCTTTGCTAATTACGACGCGTCTCGTACACCGTGTTGTTTTCTAGATCACAAACGAGGCATACGCGCACAAAGAGAGGAGCGCGCTCCGCTAGCGGCACAGATAGGAAAGCCGATCGAGCATACGCGCTAATAAACTGTTAATAATAGTCGATGCGACTGCCCGTCAGAGATCGATATCTCAATTACTTGCATTGTATAACTTATTTTTTCTCTCCTTTTTTCCTATATATAATCTCCGCGAGGAGATAGCGCAGCCTCTTTACTAGATCCCACGTATCCGACGTTGTTTATTGGTGTCTTTAATTATCGGGAAAACATCGCCGCCGCGCGACGGAAGACGCGGCAGAAAAGTTGGCGCGATAACGCGTTTCAGATAATTGGAGGATTGCAATTCAATATCATTGTCAATTATCATCAATACAGGTGTATAAGACAATATAAATATAGTACTGTTGCGTCGCTATTCCACGTTTCACAGAATAGCTCCGCGAAGAGTGTGGGACTTCAATACCCTGAAAATTTTCCTAAGACACTCCCGGGGCGGAGAGCAGCCAAACGCCGCTTCTCGCGGAAGCCGCTTATGCATGCAGATCTTCCGCCTCGTCATGCAGCAGTCTCGTGATACACGCGGCGCTCAGAGATAAATCTTCGCCGACGATCGAGTCTCGACGCAAAATTTACGATCCTATCGATCCGGTCTTTTTTTTCCTGCGTGGCGAGCGAGAAGCTGCGCGCTACCTCGATGACATGGTAATTTCTTAAGGCTTCGCGCAAAAGACAAGCCTCAGCGAAGACTCGGTAATTCCTTGCAGGAGACTTCACAACGTCTCACTTATGCAACGCAGTCGCTACGTTGTTATGACGGTGGTGGTGCTGGTGGTGGTGATGATGATGATGATGATGATGCAAGGCCAAACGTCCTAAATCGCATAACACCTGCTTATAAGATCAGTGCGCTCTCGAGAGATATTATCGAACCGTTCGCGATTATTTTTAGCCGATCCGTCGTATTTGTGTCGTGCATAATGTGTATTATTATGTCACGCTTTCTTGCTATATATATATATTAACATTTATATCACGCGCGCTTCAAGAGCTGTTGTTCCTTTGAAATTACAATCGCATGATACATTTAAAATAATTTGTGCACTCTAATACAATGTATACTTTTAATTCACAACTAGTAACTATTTTTATTGCGCGTAGTATCTTTCGTCCTTCATTTGCTTCCTCATTCCAACATGTTCATGTTGATTACATGGTAAATACGAGTAATGGGAATAATGCAAGAGGAGAAGTGTTAATTAACAGAGAGAAACAAATATGTAAAACTGACAATATTATATTTTGGATGAAATCGAAAACAACTTAATGTTTCCTACGGCCTTTCTTTTGGCCTTTATTTCTTCTGCCGTTTCTTTGACGTTTTCTCTCCATCAATTTGCGTGCTTTCAAAATTTGTTCGGGTCTCTTTAGTTCGTTCTTTATTTTAACTCTGTCCTTAAGCTTCTGGTTGTGCCGCGCCCAATGTGTATTTGCTGTGGTCCGTACTAAAATACAAATAAAGGATGTCAATTATTTTAATGAATAATTAATTATATGGATCGATTAAATGCCATTTAAATCAGATTTAAATAATGTAATTTTATAAATTAATTATAATATAATTTTATAAATGATGTGATCATGTCGACATACAGTTTTTCGTCTGTGAAGGTTCTTCCTCACTATCATTGTCGCTATCATCTTCGTCGACTTTATTCTTCTCCTTCCATACATTGTAACGATTTGTTTTATATGTAGCAGGTATCCATGCACCTGATTCAGTACGTATTTTTTTCGCCTTCGGATCCTGTTCATATAATTAAAGAAAATAAATCCATACTTTATAGCAAAAGATTATACATATCAATATTAATTAATACACTAACAATATATTTTGAACATTGAAAACATTGTAAGCTAATGTACGTACTCTCTCAACGGTAACCATTTTCTTCTTTTTTCTATCCCACTTCTTCAACTGCGTTTGGAGGTATCGGCCTTCTTCATTATCTGCCGTTAAATCCATCTGTGCCTTATCAGCTTCAGTGGCAAATGAGTTAACCGCTAAACTGAAAGATAAATATTGAATAAATAATAATTAAAAGTTAAAAACATTTATGATTAAATTATATACATATTTAATTTTAATAAAGTTAAAATAAATATTCTGTTAATTTTAACATTTTCATAATAATTAAATTTTTAATAATAATTAAAAGAGACAAGCTATGAAAAACTGAAATTTAATAATTCTTACCCGTCCTCCGTATGCTTGTCTGGTGCGGAATAAGGTATATAATATTCTTCATCTCGTTTCGTTAAACGTTTTTTCTTCTTTGAAATTTTATATAAATCGTCACTACTTCTTTTCTTTGGAACTACTACCGTGCTAAATGCAGCATTAATTTCTTCCGCGTTACTAGATGGTAGATTGACTTTTTGGGATAATTCTATAAAAATTAAAAAATTGAACACAAATTATTACATATTATATATATTACATAAACGTCTTGCTATTATAATATCTACCTGACGCCGTATTGATTTTATCGGTTTTCTGTTCCTCCATTTTTTTACGGAAATTGAGAATATTTTCTTTATGAAACATTCGTTTTGCTTTCATCACTTGGTAATCGGTTGAATTTGTCTTTGTACCAATTTCAAATACTGTCTATTATATATAACAGATTTAAATATTAATATAGATATTAAGATTATAAATATTAAAATTGAAATATATAACTAAAATTAAAATATAATTGTAACATGTATATGAAGAATTATACTCACTCCTTGCGGTCTGTAATTTTTCATCCTAGATATTATGTCCGCAGTTGTATGAGGAACGTCAGAATATTGGGGTAGAATTCCAGCGTCATTTATATGAAGCTCCTTAATTCTCTTGACACTTTCCGCTGAAGCGCCTGGTCGCGATCTGATGTATTGTTGATAGGCGTTGTTGCATACTTTTTGCATATTTATCTGAATACAAATATTTATTTAATGTCATAAAAAAAGGATTAGCTATATTAATTTATATACCAAGGTATATAAGGTATGCTTGATATGCCTACCAAATCGGTTGAGGTATTGTGCCAATTTATTAATTCGGCTAATTCTTCCTCTATCATAGCCTGTGGCAGTTTCCCTACTGCGGATTCCATATTTTCAATGGTTCCTACAGTCGGCACTATTGTTAAAGGCCGACCCAGGAAAAGATGCAAATCTAAGAGGTAAGGATATTCGTCTGAACTCACGATGTTATATGCTGTTCCAGCACGTCCAGCTCGAGCACATCGTCCTGAATAAATGATTATAATCGATAGTCAGCCAAATATTTTCGTATTTTAATAATTGAAAACAATTAAAAACAATTTCGGAAGAACATACCTACTCTGTGCACGAACAGTTTAGATTTTGCGGGAAAATTAAAATTAATCACGCAATCGAGATGTGGTATATCTATTCCTCTAGCGGCAACATCCGTCACTATGAGAACTCTCACTTTACCAATTTGAAATTTAGCTGCGTTTATTTTACGCGCGGAAGGATCCAAATTTGAATAAATAAAAGTATTAGATATACCCGCTTTATCCAATATCTACAAAAATGTTTTACATCTGAGATTGAGTGCCAAAATATTTACAGAATATATTTCAAAAATAATTATGTGTATATCAATGATTACCTGATGAATATATTCCACATGATGCATAGTTTCCACGAATATAATCGTTTGCGACTCGAGGTTAATAATTCTTTTCAGTAAACTCAAAAGTACGGCCAATTTCTCTTCAGGACGGCACGTAATAAAAGAGAGCGTCAATCCTTCAGGCAGCTTACTCTCAACGTCCAAACGAAGTAGAACTGGATCGCTAAGACCAGCTTTTGCAAAATCTACTAGAATCTTCGGCAAGGTAGCGGAAAACAATAATGTTTGACGTGACTCCGGTAATCTGTTCACAATTTCTTGTATCTGTTCCCCGAAACCCATCTCAAATAATCTGCAATGTAATTTTATGGTTCACAAAAAAACACAAATATTGAAGATAACACCAAGAACAAAACAACCTATTACCTATCAGCTTCGTCGAACACAACGTATTCGATATTTTTCAATTGCAGATCCATCTCCACGCATATATGCAGAAATCTACCTGGAGTAGCTACAATAATATCAGGATTTCCGTGAACCGCACTAAACTGATTGTCCATACTATCACCACCCAGTATCACCGCTGCCTTTAATCCAGTAAATCTTCCCAACTCCTTTATGAACTTTAACGTCTGCAATGCCAGCTCGCGCGTAGGTGATAGTATCAAGGCGCGTGCACCCGATTTTGCTTGCCTCGCCTTGAGTTTCTCGAACAGAGGGATTAAAAAACAAGCAGTCTTTCCGCTACCAGTCCTAGCCATAGCTACTACATCTCTTCGTTCGAGGGCAAGTGGTATAGTCTGTGAAACCATTAAATTACATTAATGTTGACAAAGAATCTGTTGCATTAAGAAAGTTATAATCTCAAAATGAATTATATTCACTTATAGTCTATGTGTTCTTTAACAACCTTTCTTTGTATAGGCGTGGGTATTTTGTAACCGCGTTTGAGAATCCCTTTCAATATCGGAAAACTAAGGGCCATGGATTGAAACCCTCCAGATTTCTTGGAAATCTTCTTTTTAATACTAGCGATTTCATTCTCCTCGTCATTGTCACTGACTGCACTTGGGTCAGCAAATCCGACAAGATCATTGTTCTTCATCATGCTCTATAAACAATCAAAAATATATAAAAACGATCAGATGTAGAGAATATCAATCTAAAATTTTATTTAATATATTCAAATGTTATATTACATATATTTTTTAATTAATCAACTCTTATAATATGCTGTTAACAAATTTTCTTAATAAATAATGTATAATCTTACTCTGAAATCGTAATTCTATTTAAGATCCAAATCGATAAATGTCACATGGAGTAGATCCATAACCTCAAATAACCTCAAAAAAAAAAATGGAAAAGTGGAGAATTCGCATCGCATATAATGCATAATCGCAAGGAATCAATTGCGATTTACGTCAACCAATGGCCGTCGAATTCTTTGGAGTTCGAGATCTCGATCGGAGAAATGTAGCCAATAAAATTACTACATTTCCATAAAAACTGCAAGTTGATTGGCTATAAATTTCTCGAATGGAGGTCTTGAACAGAGTTGTAGAAACTTTAATGAATGTATGTCTCTCTCTCTGTTTCAATTTGTTTCGGGTTGTTTATGGCAGGTGTAGTGCTGGAGACCTTCCGCGGTTTTGATCATTGAATTAAGTTTTTCTGTCACAGAGCGATACGAATAGAAATACAAAATGCCGCGAATTATGATAAAGGGTGGTGTCTGGCGAAATACGGAAGTAAGTGATATGCAATATTTTCTAACCTAAAGCTTTGTGTGTGTGAGTGAGTGCGTACGTTCGTGCGTGCTTGCGTGTGTATGTGTAAATTTGTTAAATACAAAATTCTTTGTTTTTAGGATGAAATCTTAAAGGCGGCTGTTATGAAATATGGGAAGAATCAGTGGAGTCGTATTGCTTCCTTATTGCATAGAAAGTCGGCCAAGCAGTGTAAGGCACGTTGGTTTGAATGGCTAGATCCAAGTATAAAGAAGACCGAATGGAGCCGAGAAGAAGACGAGAAGTTGCTTCATCTCGCAAAGTTAATGCCTACTCAGTGGCGAACTATTGCCCCTATTATTGGTCGAACGGCTGCGCAGTGTTTAGAGAGATATGAATATTTGCTGTGAGTAACATCAGACTTTATTTGAGTAGTACAACCTATTTTGATCTACTTTGATTAATTATATACTCTTACTATTACACACATTAAATTATTTCAGTGACCAAGCGCAGAAGAAAGAAGAAGGAGATGATGCTGTTGACGATCCTCGTAAACTTAAACCTGGCGAGATTGATCCCAATCCAGAGACAAAGCCAGCAAGACCAGACCCTAAGGATATGGATGAGGATGGTAAACTATTGTTAACACATTTTACAGTGGAAATAATTCTAATTATACTTTATAACAAAAGGAATATAAGTTTCTAATGATACTGTGTTCCTTCACAGAATTGGAAATGTTGTCCGAGGCACGCGCTAGGCTGGCGAATACTCAGGGAAAGAAAGCTAAACGTAAAGCACGTGAAAAGCAATTAGAGGAGGCACGTAGGCTGGCCGCTTTACAGAAACGCAGAGAATTGAGAGCTGCCGGTATCACTGTGTCCCAAAAGAACAAACGCAAACGTGGTGTGAATTATAATACGGAAATCCCGTTTGAGAAACGGCCCGCGTCTGGTTTCTACGATACTTCCAACGAGCATGTCGATCCTTTGGCGATTGACTTCTCCAGAATGAGGCAACAGCATTTGGATGGTGAACTTCGACAAGAAAAGGAGGAAATGGAGCGCAGGAAAGATAAACAGAAATTGAAACAACGCAAGGAAAATGATATCCCTATGGGTATGCTGAATAATGAAGAACCTGTAAAGAAACGGAGTAAATTGGTCTTACCGGAACCACAGATCTCTGATCAAGAATTGCAGCAAGTCGTGAAACTTGGCAGAGCTTCGGAAGTATGTTCTTCAATTAATCGGTTTTATATTGAAAACTATGATGTTTGCATGTACTTTTCGCTTAATTATTATATTAATTATATTAATTATTATAGGTTGCACGAGAAGTTGCCACTGATAGCGGTATTACACTTTCCGATAGTTTATTGGCGGATTATTCCTTGCCTACAAATGCATCGGTAACACCTCGTACACCAGCCGCTACAGACAGAATATTGCAAGAAGCTCAAAATGTTATGGCTCTTACACACGTGGACACACCACTAAAAGGTAAGATATAATAATTTATAATATTTTACGAGCATATTGTTAAACTTATGCTTAATTAAACTTTATAAATATAAACATCTTTTCAGGCGGATTAAACACTCCATTGAATAATCCTGATTTTACCGGTGTTGTACCTCCTACCAATGCCATCGCAACGCCGAATACAATTTTGGCCACTCCGTTCAGATCGCAACGCAGCGATGGAACGCCCATGAATTCATTCAATACACCGGGCGCGGCGTCAGTACGGACGCAAAATGGGGTTTTAACGACAACACCAATTCGTGATAAGCTTAATATAATTCCGGATGAAAACGTTGATGGCTCAGAAACTCCACTCATACAAACGCAGGCAAAGAGCTCGCTGCGCGCGGCATTCACCTCGTTCTTTACCAGTTCTTTACCAGTGCCATGTAACGATTACGAGATAAAAATCAACGACGAAGAGACAGACGAGGAAAACACCACCAGTGCGCCTGCAACTGAGATGATCGAGGACCAAGCAGATATCGATGCGAGACAACAGCAAGAATTATTAGAAGAAAGTAAGTCTATTAATACTAAACTCACGACCGTTTTCAAACTTTTACGTACAGTTTTCTACAATGTTATCACATTGCAATTTAACTTTAGGAATTTTCTTATACATATAATGAATTTTTTTTATCAAATTCAACATTTATTTTTCCTCTTGTTGTTTTTCTTTTGAGAAATATATGTAGTCTGTCTTACCTATCGCAACCGGTCACAGTAACAGATATGCCTCAAGTGTCGATAAGTTTAATGTTAAAATCAGAATATAAGTGTTTCAAAATATTATCTAACTTTTACTTTTTTAAGATTTCAGTAATTGTTTTAAGATATGCCATTTATTTTAAGATATGAAATCATATTTTAAGATATGAAAAGAAAATTTGAGTTATTGGTTCACAGTTTCTGAATGTCTTATAATTAGTGAAATTATTGTCTTGCGATCTAAATATTTGCCAGATATTTATAGCATATATATGAAATGCTAATCAGAGTTGAATCCGAGATCTGTTGACTATGCTAATAGATAGCTCTTATTAGAATTTTATGTTATCTTGATCAAAATATGTAATTTAAATATTTTTCTTTTTTACAGAAAAAAGAGAATTAGCACGTAGATCACAAGTAATACAAAGGGAATTACCACGACCTGCGGATATAAATATGAATATTTTAAGACCGTATATGGATACACCGCTGACTGATTTGCAGAGAGTATGTATTTTTTGTATATAAATAGACTTAGTCTTGCTGATTTTTGTGAATTAATTTTCTATTTTGTTATTCTACTTCTAGGCAGAAGAATTAATAAAGAGAGAAATGATCACAATGTTGAATTATGACGGGCTGCAAAATCCATTACAGTCAAATCGAAAGAGCGCCGCAACGTCATTAGCTCAGGCTCAAACTTATTTGGAACAACACCCTTACGATATTTTCGAAGAGAACGAGCTTCTTAATGTACGTGCAAAATATCTTTATTATTTTTATGTTATTATCGAATCAACTATTAAACTAACATTGCAATAATATTTAAATCTAGGCTAAGAAAATGTTAGCTGACGAAATGGGAGTTGTAAAAGAAGGAATGGCACATGGAGAATTGAGCTTAGATGCCTACACTACAGTATGGGAGGAATGTCTGTCGCAGATTTTATATCTCGAAACGCAGAAACGGTATACTCGCGCAACGCTAGCTTCGAAAAAGGATAGGGTGGAAGCATGCGAGAGAAAATTAGAGGAGAATCGTATGCATATGACAGGCGAAGCTAAACGTGCTGCGAGGATGGAAAAGAAGTTGAAAGTACTTACGGGAGGTTATCAAGTAAGTAAAAACTCTAACATTATTCAGAATCAATGCTGCAATGAGAATTGCTACAAACTATTAATATATATGGAATTAATTTTTTATGTTACATAAATACTTTGAAATAAATATAATTAAATTTACACTATAAATTTTTCAAAGCTTTTTCATGTAGTAGAAAATTCAAGAAAATTAAGATACCTATAATTAAAAATCTTATAATTATAAGAATCAGATTTGATAAGCTATATAATCTCAAAATTTCATTTAAATTGCTTAGTTAAATGAAGATATGAATGCTCTCGATTGCTATCTGAGAAAATTTTTAATTTATGTTAATTGTAATTATCATTTTGTTTTTTTAAATAGACGAGAACTCAAGTATTAACAAAGCAGCTGCATGATTTGTGGGAGCAGATCGAACAGGCGCATCTTGAACTATCGACGTTCAAGTTTCTACAAACGCAGGAAGAGGCGGCAATTCCGAGAAGGATAAATGCGCTCATGGAAGATGTAAACCGGCAGACAGAGCGAGAGCGCTCGTTACAAATGCGATACGCTCAACTACAAGATCAGTTGCAGCAGTGTCGATTAAATGATATGTCATCTTAAGGACAATGCATGTTGAGTATGTGCAGCAAAATGTAACATGTATTACCTTGTAATACATTACAGATATAAGATTTATACGCTCATGAAAATACTATGTGCTATTAGAATAATCTATCCCCGTTGGGAATTAAATAAGAATTTAATATTGTCTCCATAATGACAAGAATTGGAAATAATTAATGTGAAAGAATTTTGTTTTAAATGACAATGTATATTCGGATGTGATTCTGAATATTTTACGAAGAGAAATGACAACCTAAAAATCTTTTTCCTTTATGCTGTAAAATATTGTAATAAAATTCATGCTATAAAATTATTGAATAATAATACTATGCTTGAAACGTATAGCGATGAATAGAGAACAGTTTAAAGAAACAAAGAATAAAAAGAACATGGTTTAAAAATATAAATAAAATTACAGAGATCTTGAACGCAGCTTTCATTTAGCGGGGATCGAAACCAAGATATAATTACCGACTGGATAAGCCAGAAAGTCAAGGGGGCGTGATCGATCGAGGGTTCGTGCGCAGTTCATAAATGAGCTCACTTGCTGGAGGGGCGTGTCATTACATAACGCCGACAAAATGGCCTAATCAATATATTGCATCAAAAAAAAAGCTCATGCTACAAATACATCTGCCCTTCCTAAGATAAAAATGTATATGTACGTATTTACAGATTGTGATTTATAATTACGTATATGATTTTAATACAAACGATTATCGCGAAATCTAATAACAAATTTGATTAAATTCTTAGGAAAATTGCCTAATCACATTATTCGTATTCCTAGAATGTCTCTATGAAATTACAAGAGTCATCGATTCGATATCGTATTTATTCTACCCGCCTAACTTTCCACTGTACGATTTTCCACCGACAGCTTATCCCTCGCATTCACGTACACTTGTACTCATACCTACACGGTGAAAAAGCAGTAACGACGCCACTAGCGTGTAACTGGTAAATAGCGTTGGCTGCCGGAAGGCAGATGTTAACGTCGTCGTCAGCCAACCTAATCCCGTATTGTCGATTGGTCGGCGCGACGCGACTGGCGAACCGGTGTCGAATCAGCATCGGCGATTCGCCTGGCGCCGCCCACCACCCCTTTGCGCGCTCACCCCCACAATCTCGCGCCGCCGTGGGTGGAGTCGACCAATGACACAGTGGTAACGGCCGTCTGACAACGTGGCCTCCGGGAGCCGCCCCCGTAGTTGCCGATGGCTAACTAGCGCTACCCCGCTATAGTCGAGTCAGCCACTCGGCCAGCAAGTCCCCGGGCCGAGTCTAGTCGCTAGCTCGCTGGAATTCCCCACCCTCGCGGCCCTTGCGCTTCCGTCACCTCCTCCTCGCTCCCCCCCGAAACGTGTAGGCCAACGTGCCAACTAGGATGGCGGTGGCGATGGCGGCGGCGGCGGCGGCACCGGCGGTGGCGGCGGTGGAGGTGAAGAAGAGGTGTTACGCCGTGGATCCGCGTGACGTAACCCCGGTATACGCCATCGCCGTGGCCTCCTCGCCGCGACTCGCGGTCGTTTAGGGATTGGCGTCGGTGTGTTGGTTCCGCGCACGGCAACCATCCACCCACCCTATCCTTCCCCATCCCTCGGCGTCCCGTTCCCGTTCCCGTTCCGTCGGCCCCCCTCGCGGCGACCCACCACCGGACCGTGTCGACCGTATCGGGGAACGACCCATGATTCTCCGTGATGTGGCTACGGACAGGAGAGATAGCTGCTCCGGCAGCCAGTCGGGCAACAACCCCTATATGCGCATACACGGACGAATAGACACACTCATACACGCGCGCGCAGATACATGTACACATTGACACGGGGGGCACGAGTACGCGAGTACGCCCTTCCCGACAAGAGAGAGAGATGGAGAGAGAGTGAGAGAGAGAGAGAGCGAGAGTGAGAAAGAGAGTGTGAGAAAGAGAGAGAGAGAGAGATGAGTAGGTACGTCGAGGCTTGAAGCCATCCCGTCAGGGAGAATGCTTCGGGACTTCGCGCGACCTCCTCGGCGCCGCGTCGGGACCACGGCCTCGGCTATACGTCGTTCTCTGGCGATGTCCGACTTTTGAACAGCTGCGAGGAGATGGGCACAGGTCAGTCTCCAAAGACTCTCGCGGCATCTCTTTCTCTCTCTCTCTCTTTCTCTCTCTTTCCCGCTTTCGTTTAATCTTGACTCGCGATAAAGGATTTAACTAGTGCAATGAGCATTTGTCGCGACGAAGATAGGGGTGCGCGACGTGAAAGTGACTTAACGCGACGGCTTCCCGATTTAGTGGTAAATCGCAACTTGTCGCGTCTTGAAAAATCGTGGACTACGACCCGGAGAAACTTGATGGTGTCTCGAACGATTCTCTTCCATTTCTGCTTATCGATAAGTAAATCCTGTTCTCCAGTTTTGAGGGATTGTGTTACTGTAATCGGGAAGCGATTATGATAGTGCTGGAATGAATAGCTTCTACAGATAGTTAAATCGCAAAATCTAAAAAATTGTGTAGCGCGTTCATGCGATTAATAGTGTTTGAATGTTTGTTCATAAACAGGTAAATCGTATCACTTGAATGTAATATTTGATACATATTTTACATTGTGATCGAGAGATAATTGATTAATTATTTTTAATGGATTTGGTAAAATGTGGTTTTCAGAACTTTGAAAAGTTGTATAACGCGATCATAACACGCGAAAATGCAATCGACAATGCTTGAATCTTCCATATATTTATGAGATAAATTGCAGATATCAGAAATTAAATGTGTTAAAATAAAAATAATTTAAAGTACTTAATGTATAAATTAAGATATATGATTTAATGATTTTTAAATCTTTTTAATATTTATATGTTGCTGGATATGTAGACAATGATATACGAAGCAATGGTTAATGAGAATTCTTTTTTTAAATATTTATAACGCGATTTTGCAAATAAATGAGAAGTGTATCTAAACGGATCTCTAAGTGATTATATTATCCTTAACGGTTCATCCTTTATGTATTCTTTACCAGATAATTAGAAATTGCCATCTAATAAATGTCTGAAAAAAATAAGACACGTTTTATTATAAGTCGAATATATAACTTATTTGAGAATTGATTAGTTTTATTATTCAATTTCGCTTAATGCATGACAGCTTTGCTTTATACTTTTAATGTACTTTTATTGCACTCTTTACTTATATTTTTAATATAAAATATTTTTGTTAGTTGAAAATTTCCGTGAAAATTCGACAGCCGACTTTATCTCAGAAATGTGTCATTGACAAATTTTTCGAGAAATCGGGAAAATTATTTTCGTTACGTTCTTAATAATTCGGATTTGCAAGACACTTAAAAAATTTCTCCCCAAATAATATACAAATATCGCATTGCAAGATATTACGAAAATGAAAGTAACAAATTTAAGTTAGAATTATATTTTTGAAATGTAGAAACTCTTTGAGCTATAATTCCTAACTTAAGTATACACGACGAAAGAAAAAATTATTTAAGAGAATAGAAACTGTTAAAGCTAATCGATGGTTTGATTGAGTTCTTATCTGTTCGTGTTTTATTTATTCGCGTTCCTATTCGTTTCGAGATTAATTTACATATATCATAAACAGCAGACGACAGGAGATATAGAAGAAGAAGAAGAAGAAGACGTTGGCGTACAACGACGAAGGCAGTAATCCGTTGGGGTTGAAGTAACCCGGGTTGATCGGGTTAGGTTGGTTGGGTGTGAGACGCGAAGGCGGTTGATTCCCCAGAACGGGGAAGGAAGGCTTTGGTTGGCTTAGGCATGGCCGTGTTTTTCTTGCCGCGGATCATTAGGACGATTAGGGTTCCTACGAAAAGGGGGAAACAGATTAGCACCAGTGATCTTCTTGCGGCCCGTCCTCTTTTCTTAAACGGGATTTCGCGAGAGTCCTTTAACAGACGTCGGTCTCTTTTTACTTGATTACTTGATCGCAGGAATATTTTAATATAAATCTGATAATACTGATCTAGTTATCGTGACGATTGTCATAGCTACATCATAGTAAACGTTAAACAATAACTTTGAATCTCTTTAATATTTGCATGAAATAATCTTTTAAATCTAAAATATCCTATTTCTATGAAATTTAATTCGGTAAATCATGTGTGAATATATGTGATTAATATATTAATACGATTAATATATTAATACGATTAATTTCTCTATGATTCAAATTATAATACAAAATTTGAAAAAATATTTCTATTATCTATAATTACTCGCGCCGAGAATAAAATATACGAGGGAGGAATTGTCGTAAGACGTTTTTCGCATGATTATTTTGAAAAAATGACTTCAAAAAGTTAATTCGATAAAGTACGACGTATTTTTGTGTTTTAGGAGACAGATTGCTCGACATACTGTGTGATGTATGCGGTGACCGTAGTTCTGGAAAACACTACGGCATCTACAGCTGCGACGGTAATTTTAATTAATCATACATATTTATAAAAGCAAAATAAATCTTTTCCCAATATTCTTTGCAAAACTTGTTTATGTACAATTTTTTCTTTAAAATTTTATTCAGACACTCAAAAAGATCGAATATAAAGAAATTAAAGGACTAAATTTTTTTTCTTTTACACTGACTTAATTAAATTTTTCTCATTGGTATTAGATCAATTTGATCGACATTATTATGTTATATTGTTATATAAAATAAATTTTTTATGGTTACCAGGTTGTTCAGGGTTTTTCAAGCGAAGTATACACAGTAATCGGGAGTACATCTGCAAAGCCCAGGGTGCCAAGAAAGGACGTTGTCCAATCGACAAGACCCACAGGAATCAATGTCGTGCTTGTCGTCTTGCTAAGTGCTTCGAAGCTAACATGAACAAGGACGGTAAGTGCTATGAATAATATTAATGTTTCTAGTATAATATGACGAATTGATCAATGTAACAAGTTATTATATATGTGTCACTTTATAACATTTTGCATTTGCTCGACTAGTTAATCTTGCATTTGTCAAACATAGTTGATCTTGCTTGATTTCAATTTTTAGTTATTAATATATCAATAATTTTTTCTAAAGGTATTATTAATTACGAAATATTGACTTGTTAGAATATGAATCTTTTCTTTAACCGTTGTGGAACGAAATTATGAATACTCTTACTTCAATCAC
>VBVQ01002998.1:8422-21348 GCA_011636635.1 Tetramorium simillimum | reverse complement strand
GCTATAAAGCTTCTTAGCTATAAAGAAATTTTTATAATAAGCTACAAAATATGGTAAGTAAACTGACCCCAATTATATTTCAGCCTCGTTCTCGAGATTACACATGTAGTTTCCTTCCTTATCCACTAGATGCCACAAGTTTTAGAGTGAGAAAGAGAGAGCACCGCAACGGCGCCCTCCTATCACGCGACGAGCCTATTCTTCATTCCTTTTCTTTGTGCGCTGGAAGCCGCACGTTAGAGTGAGTTACAAATAATATACCTGAATTGTGAAATTAGACGAGAATCACGATGTCAGGCAAGAGAAGAGCAGAGGAAATTGAGTATTTGAGTAGAAAATTACAAAAACTGCAGAAGAAAATAGAGTTAATACAAGCAGTTTCGGATAGCTCAGATTCGATGAATGGCGAGGAAGAGAATCAACGGGAAGAGGATCAACCGCTTGAGAATGTAGACCAGAATGAGATTATACAACCCGGTAAGAGAAAAAGTCGCGATTCCTTGTTAGTAGGTTGCCGGTGTAGGTTAGATTCACATAGCTAACGAACTTGCACGAGAGGCAAGGCATGTTAGACGATATTCAATGAGCTTGCACGAGAGGCAAGACATATTGAAATAAACAAGAGCCTGTATTAAAAAATACAGCGAGAACGAGATTCGTTAATCTCGAGCGCAACCACGCATGCAAGTGACCCCCGTAAGGGGGGCAGCGCGGCGCGGCGGCCCGCGCGGGCTCGAACGCGTGCGCTATCGTTCCTATTGAGTTTGCACGAGAGGCAAAACATAATAGGAATAGATAATATAAACAAGTATATGTATATATTTGGTTATATATATGTATATGTATTATTGCATAGATGGAGATGTATTATCAGAAAAGGAGAACGCACCAGAAGATAAGACAGGGGAAACAATAGATCAAGAAATACTTGAAGTGTTAGGCGAGGACCCCCAAAAATCAAAAGCTTTAGACATCGAATTACACGATTCCTTAAAATTACGGTGGAATTATTGGGTCACCCACGGCATAGAAAAGAAACTCAAAGAAGAGTTAACAGAAAAATACGCCAGGTCAATGGAGTTCGACGCGCCGAAACTAAACGCGGAAATATCGGCGTTATTAGCCGAAACGGCGGTCAAAAGAGACAATTTCATGCTGGAAAATCAAAAATTAGCTGGATCAGCCTTAACTGCGATCGGTTCGGCGCTGACTATGATAATGGCGGAAGAAGATGTGGATAAAATAGTGCTGGTGCAAAGACTAAACGAAGCAGCAAAGTTAATTATGGCTATTCATTATAATGAAACGGAATCGCGAAAAGCATTCATATATCCCGGCGTAAAAATTCAATTCAAAAGCATACTGAAAGATGCAAAGACAGACAGTTTCTTATTTGGTGCTAACTTGGGCGAGAAGATTAGAGAATCAAAAAATATAGAGAAACTAACACAAAATGTGAAAAATCAACCACTCCCAAAAACCACGTCGCAATACCGAAATCCGAAGTATTTAAACTGGAAGGGCCCGCAGGTAAGGAGGCCGCTTGCCAATCGCACGGGCTACTCAAACACCGCAGGCCAGAATCGTCGCAGGATGTCGTTCAAGACCAAGGAACCAGTCAACTCGAGGGCAACTCATCATCGAAGATCCAGATCGAGGAACAGAGAGTCGCGCAGGTAGATGTAGGTTTTGCTGGTAGACTGAAATATTTTCTACCCGAATGGCAAAAAATAACAAAAGATAAATTCATATTGAATTGTGTCCAGGGTTATAAAATTAAATTTCAGTCTAAAGTTTTTCAATACCAATATCCAATACTTATAAAAAATTCGCAAACAGAAATAGAAAATTATGAAAGGGCCATTCAATCATTACTAAGGAAAGGGGTGATACAAAATTGTACACCAAAGAGGGATCAATTTTTATCTTCGTATTTTTTGATTAAGAAGTATGACGGATCCTACAGATTTATTTTAAATCTAAAAAATTTAAATGAGTTTATTAATGCCAGCCATTTTAAATTAGAAGACTTACGTACAGCAATAAAATTGATCTTTCCAGGAGATTTTATGGCCACAATAGACCTTGAGGACGCGTATTATACAGTACCTGTTCACAAAGAGAGCAGGAAATATTTAAGATTCCAATTTTTAGAATTGACTTTTGAATTTACTTGTTTACCCTTTGGTTTATGTACAAGTCCGTTTATCTTTACTAAGATATTAAAACCAGTAGTCAGGACACTCAGAAGTAAAGGATTGTCATCAGTGATATATCTAGACGATATTATATGTATAGAAGATAGTGCGGAGAAATGTAAAAATAATATTTTAGAAACTAAAGAGCTACTAATAAGATTAGGTTTTTTAGTAAACGAGAGAAAAAGCTGCCTAAGACCATCCAGAAGATGTAAATTTTTAGGCTTTGTTATTGATTCGGTTAAATATCGCGTAGAGCTAACAGATGATAAAAGAAATGACTTAATAACTATGTTAAATAATTTTAGATTTAAGACGACTTGTTCAATTCAAGAATTTGCGCAGATAATTGGAAAATTGATTGCAGCATGTCCAGCGGTAGAATATGGATTCTTATATACAAAAATGTTAGAAAGGGAAAAATTATTCGCCCTTACTATTAACGATGATGATTATGAAAAAACAATGATAATCCCTAAGTCTATTTTACCAGAACTAAATTGGTGGCGCTCGATACTAAAAAATACAGTCAATTATATTAAATCAGGAAATTTTGAAACGGTAATTTACACGGATGCTTCTACAACTGGTTGGGGAGCTGTTAAGGATAATGATAGGATACATGGTTTTTGGGATGACTCATTGAAGAAAATGCATATAAATTACTTAGAGTTACTAACAGTTGAGCTTGCTTTAAATAAATTAGCTTCGGAATTAAAAGATTGTCAGATCTTATTAAGAATAGACAATACGACTGCAATCTCTTACATTAATAAAATGGGAGGAGTAAGACATTTAAAATATCACAATTTAGCGACAAAAATATGGAAATGGGCAGAAAAAAGAAATATATTCTTATTTGCGTCCTATATACCTTCTAAAGACAACGTTGAAGCAGACGCGTTATCAAGATTAAGAAATCAGGATGGCGAATGGGAGTTAGCGTCGTTTGCGTACAACAAAATAACTAGGATATTAGGTAAACCAGAGATAGATCTATTCGCGACATATCTGAATAAAAAATGCGACAGGTTTGTTTCGTGGTTCCCAGAAACAGACGCCGAAAAAGTAGATGCATTTACCTTCTCGTGGGCTGACTTAAATTTTTATGCATTTCCTCCATTTAGTTTAATTTTAAAAGCCCTAGTAAAAATAAAAAAAGATAAAGCTAATGGTATTATGGTGGTCCCAGATTGGCCCAATCAGCCATGGTACCCTCTCTTTACAAGCCTACTCGTATCTAAACCAATAATTTTTAAACCAAACCCTAACTTAATTAATTTACCGAGCAGGTCTACTCATCACCCCAGAGCGAAGCATCTAAGATTGATTGCAGGAAGGCTATCAGCGAGGCTTTTTTGAGAAAAGGTGTACCTCAAGAGTCTTTAGATATTATGGTAGCATCAATATCAAAAGCAACACTAAAGCAATACGAGTCATCCCTAAAACGCTGGAGCATATTTTGTGAACGTAAGAAGCTAGATTTTTTTAACCCATCGTCAGAGATGGTAATACAATTTTTAACTGAAAATTTTAAAACTGGGGCATCTTATGGAACGTTAAATTCTCACAGATCAGCAATATCTTTAATTTCAAAGGATAAAATAGGAGATGACAAATTAATAACTCGTTTCTTAAAAGGCGTGTTTAAGTTAAAACCGACTCAACCGAAATATAATTTTACATGGGATGTCTCTTTGGTTCTCAGCTATTTGGAAAAATTATATCCATTAGAAAATTTAACGCTGAAAGAATTAACTAGAAAAACTGCAATGTTGCTAGCGTTATGTACAGCTCACAGAGCTCAAACTTTAACCTGTATCAAAATTAATAATATTTTTATTTCAACAGACAAAATAGAGATTAAGATTCCAGACTTAATAAAGTCGTCAGGACCTGGGAGATTTCAGCCTTTTATTGTATTTTCAAGGTTTAATAAAAAACCAGAATTGTGCTTAGCCAGAGCATTACGGAAGTATTTAGAAGTCACAGAGAAGATTAGAGGTAATATACAACAATTATTCATCACAGTTAAGAAACCTTACAAGGCAATAAGTTCGCAAACTTTCAGTCACTGGATAAAATCAGTGCTAAAAGAAAGCAAGATAGATACATCTATCTTCTCCGCGCATTCAACTCGACATGCGTCTACATCAAAAGCTTTTAGTAAAGGAGTTAATTTAATGACAATTAAAAGAACAGCAGGTTGGTCGGAAAACTCCCAGGTCTTTGCAAAATTCTATAATCGTCCAATTACAACTACAGACAATTATGCGAATATAATTCTAAGTTAAGAAACAGATATTATATAGAATTAAGAAAATTAAAGAAAACTAATTCCTAAGGATAATTAGATATAAGAACGTTTGATATCAATAAAAAATGTAAGTATTGTAATTTTTGAAATTGCTTGAATCTCTAAACAACTACATGTGTAATCTCGAGAACGAGGCTGAAATATAATTGAACGATCAAACGAACTTACCTGTAAGTGAAGTTCGATCGCAATTATATGAAAAGCCTCGTTCGAAGAGATTACACCCCACCCGAAAGAATTCATTAATCCCTACTCCCATTTTGAAATAGCAATTTTCAAAAATATAGAAACTCTAAAGAATGAAGAATAGGCTCGTCGCGTGATAGGAGGGCGCCGTTGCGGTGCTCTCTCTTTCTCACTCTAAAACTTGTGGCATCTAGTGGATAAGGAAGGAAACTACATGTGTAATCTCTTCGAACGAGGCTTTTCATATAATTGCGATCGAACTTCACTTACAGGTAAGTTCGTTTGATCGTTCAATAAAAGCGTTGAAATCTGTGCATGACTGAGTACCCCGAGCTGTCGGTTGCGTGCCGGTTATATCGGCGCGATCCGCGGGACTTCCTGACCTTTCCCCATGTGAAAAGATGATATCGAAGAATCTGCCATCTGGAGTCTACGTCGAAAGCGAAGGGACCCGACATATGAAAGCGTATTCTTCCCACGATGTCGCAATTCGCACGTTTTATCTAATCTACATTTTATCTATGCAAAGCTTTGCCATTCAATCGTTTATTTCGTTCAAGTGGAATCTACGAATGCATTCCCGACACGTCTGTCCGCATCGCGGCGAAATATACCGGACGCGGCCGTATCGCCTTCTCTGTGTGAAAATGTAATGGGCGTGTCGTACAAAAAACCGAGGAAACGCCGCGTACGTATACTTCATCACGTTTGTGTCAATAACGCGGCGATAACAGCTGGCGTCAGTAACAACATTTGCGAAGCGCAGAAATTTATTTACAGCACTCCGCGTTAACCTCCACAAGCTCAAGGTTGTTCAAACAAAGTCTCAAATTATTCGCGTAAAATCTTCTACTTCCTTCCATTTTATCTGATAACGTTAGGTTGAGATCTTTATCCATTGCTTGCGGCTACGTCCGTGAGTGTATTTCACCGCTCTTCCGTTTATCCATCGATTTGCTGCTCAGTTTGCAATTAATTTCTCCGCAACGAAAGTTCGATACCTATGTAACCGTCTAATCTTCAAATTAAAAGACAATTTCGAAACTACTATTTAAAATTAAGAACATTCGATTTCAATATCTCGGAGTATTCAATCTTGTGTCTCACAATTTTTCAATATTCAATTGTTTTCCGTACTCGCAAATTAAACGTCTCAAATTAAAATTTTGTTAAACTAAAATCCATTTGAGGTTAAAGGGAAAACATGATTCTTTTATCCATATTGGGTCAAATCCAATTCGTCAAAATCCATGTATCTAAAATTAATTAACATATAAAGACGATTCTCATAGTCGTAACTGTATGAGAAAGAAAAAATCAGCAGATAAAATACGGACTATCCGACATAATTTCAAAGAAAATGAGAAAAAGCGCTCAAGCTATTCGAACCGCGAATTGCGTTAAAAGTCTCTGGCGCAATTTACTTTACCGTTTCCAATTATACGAGAATCCACTAAGTTGGACGAATTGTTTCGTTCTAATATCACTGAAGATCGCGGACGCGCAACGTGGCCAAACTCACCGGCGTAATTAACGGTTGCGACTAACTGACTGATAAATGAAATACAGTCATATTCACGCTGTACGCGCACTCAGCGACCGTTCACTCAACCGATGCTTCTCGAAGGAAGCATCGACGAAATAACGTCGAAGCAGAAGGCCATTCATGACACACGTTCTGCGGACGAATTCTGACTGACGTAACGGTCGATCGAGATATCGCGGACTATGACGCGCACAGCAAACTGTTTGTTATTAATTTTGGCTTGTGGTTATGTTAGCCCAACGATTTGCTTGTTATAACAGGCATAATTTGACAATTCTCCAAACAGACAAAATTGTTATTATAGAACAAAAAAGACAGAGTGCTCAAAAAAAAAAAAAAAAAAAACGGGATCGGTGAATTTGAAATATACAATTATCATGTGATTCTTTTATGAATGTACGAAAATTTTAATAACAAAGTTAAATGATTGTTACATATACATTATTGTATATTAGGTAGGATTTTTTTTATCTTTCGAAGAGAACTAGTATAATACACATAATCGAGATTATCTGAGAATTTATACTGCAACATCGACGAACTGTAAAAGAAAATTGAAAAGCTGCGCTGCACTAAAATAACAGATTCATAGTTACGCCAGAGCCGCACGAATCGTAAAACGAAACTGCGAAGATTCACGACTAAGCGGCACGTATCTGTTGAATTTCACACCATGTGTACATATGACTTGGCTTGTTTGCAAAACTTCTTCCAAATGCCGTAATGAACTGAACTTTTTTCGTACCGAAACTTGAATGAACTGCGATAAAATCGCGTAATATTAAAAATTACGAAAAGGTCATCGCTATTTTCGAAATACTACGAAGCAGATCGGATTGATATGATCGTGCCAGAGATACACGCGGGAAGTTAGAGAAGTTTAGCTCAACAAAACGGAAATATCAATGACTCACGCAGTCGCGTTATGATTCAGATTCAATATGATTACGAATCGCTACACAATATCGGAAGTCCTCGAGATCATGTTTCGTAAGAGTAGAGAGCAGAGCTGGCACGTTTAATTATTTCCCGCGAAAGTACGTTTTATTATTGCGCGATAAAAATTATTATGCTGTTAAGTCTATCCTCATTCCACGATAATCGCCACGAGGGCAGTCGTAAAAACACAATCGTTCAACTGGAAACGAGACGTCAGGTGTTCCAAATTTTCGCTAAGCGAGCCCTCGCAGAAAGAAGTTCCCGAACTTCGTAATTCTCGGTGCCTTTACTTGTTGCGCGAGGCAACGATGATCGATGATCTTCCTGCCGTATCGTTTGATAGCCGTAAACCGCAGACATGTGGTGCTTGTCATTGCGAGAGTATATTTATCTATCTCTTTCTTTCTTGTTCTCTCTCTCTCTTTCTCTCTCTTTCTCGAGGTATCTGATATCGATATTTCTAATAATACCACTTCTCCCCATGAGCTCTCGTTCTGCATCTCCGCGATACCGTGGGTATCATCATACCGTGCATTTTTAAAAGAATCATAAAGCTTCAATATTTTATATAACTTCTTCTCAATTGTTGTTTATTGTCATATTGGCAATAAGTCAAATATGCTTACTCAAATACTTTGAAGGTCGCAACGAAAATGATCGCAAATAAACCAATTTGTTATCGATCACCGTTTCTGCGAATTCGTTCGCTCGCATATGTGCAAACGCAAAATTTCCTTAAATCCTTCTTTTGGAAATGCGAGCGGCCGAAGAAGGAAAATACCGAAACAATTTTTGCAAACGATCGCATCTGTATCTCTTCTCTAGCTTGCTTTACTTGTGTTATCGCATTTCACAATGATGCTCTCGAGAGGGATATGACAGACGAAAACGGAAGGGAAAGTGAGAGAGAGAGAGAGAGAGAGAGAGAAAGAGAGAGAAAGATAGCTAGAAGTCGACAAAATGGAACGAAACGAAATAAGACGAAGAATCCCGGGAGATGGATTTATGATTAATGCCGCTAGACGTCCGGGTAGTAAAAAGCGTTCGACCGCCGCAAAAGTAAAGAGCCATAAAATCTAATGAGATGAGTTCCATCGGGATCTCCGAGGGAGACTGCTTTCTGCGCATGAAACCCTCTCGGCACCAATATTGGCTGCGTGCCGGTCTTATACAAGGTGTTTAAAAGCAATCGTATTTCAACAGAACAATTTCTTGTCGAAAAAAATGATTTTTCATCAAGATATTTTTTTTATTTTAAATAAATTCAATGTCTCTTTTTTTACAAGATTTTACTACATTGTTATTGTTATTCAGCTAAATATTATCTTCCTTATCATTTTTGAAATTTTAGTATTACGTTAACATTTCCGTTGAAATAAAATCCAGCATATCGATTTCTAGTATTATGATCTATTCACTCATTTCATCAATACAGATATTCTATCGGTTCTCTATGTTTGAACTAACATTTTTTCAACACCTTGTATAACGGCGAAAGTGAACTCGTAATCGGTACGGCGCCGATTAGCCCAAACGAAATTGCCTCTGCAAAACGATGTGGCGGCACCTTCGACACCATACTTCGCGATTTCTCGTTCACCGTTCCTTTGTTGTCGCTTACGTGACGGTACGGTGGTTCTCGCGGCCTTGAAACGTAACATAAGGACATGGAAAGTTATAATCGCGCCAGCGAACATAATGACAAATATTGTTCCATCTGCACGTGCGCTCGTCGAAGAAAATAATATCTTTGCAATTTGATTTCACTCGTGAAACAAATTACGCGGAACGCATCCTTACACTTTCATGATAAATATAAACGCAAAAACGCGAATTTCAATTATAATCTTCAATTGACGATTAATCTCAATGCATTTAATTCGTAATTTTTAAAAGAAATTTTCAAATCTTCCGTTAAGAGTGAGTTTTTTTTTCGTCACAGAAGCTTGAGAGACGCTGAATTAAAGAATGTCCTCGCGCACCCCGTCGTTACGGATGCACTCGGTGCATAATTGACTCGCAATTTATGTCTCGGCACGGCAACCGTATGTGGGTGGCCGTGCGGCGACCGCATCGCTCGTTTCTCCTTTTCCTCTGCTTCTTCCGCCTGCTCGGTTTATTTGTTCGCGTTTGTCGGCGAGGTGGTCCCTCGTGAAACAGTACCGCGCGTACACGCATCGCCACGCAACGCGACCTCGATCCTATCTGTGTTTAGAGATAGATCGCGCCGGGTGGATTCGCAATGACGCACAGCCTATATTTCATGCTAAATTCTGTCGATTCGTTGCAATTTTTTACCAATTAAGGGGATCCTGCAGCCGTCCGCAGTACTAGATTTTCGTAAAATGATTTCTTCGTATTACTTTCATTGATTTGGAAATCCTTAATACAATTGTTTTTGTTTTCAGCATAAATACTACCGAGTAGACACATATTAATGTCTATACTTTCATTTTGTAAGAGGATTTCCAAATCTATAAAAGTAATACGAAGAAATCCTTTTACAAAAATTTAGTACAGCAACAGAATCCTCTTCATACGTTACGAAACGCTCCTAATACGTGACAAGAAAATAGTCAGTCAGCATATTTGCGTGTTAGTTACGTGTCATACCTTCGCAACGGAGTCTTATATATTCCGTATAGAAGATTTAACTCAAACATTTTTATTCGAGTGCCAAAATATGCCGCGGAGCGCCTATTCCAAGCAGATTCCAACGGTTTGTTAGCAACTGTAAAAGGTGCGCAATAAGGAGGGAGTTAGCTTTTCGGCACGGTCATTCACTCTCATCCGCTTCCTTGTCTTTCCCATCGCGTCCGCGCGCAAACTGCGCAGTAAACAAACCTAACAAGTGCGTTTACCTCGCTCTACCGACTGCCGCGACCGCAATCCGTTCGATTTTTTTTTTATCATTCCTCTTCCTCGCTAAATCCCTCGAGGCATTTAATGATGTGTCGTATATATTAAACGAACAATCTTTCAGACTTGAGACGCGCTTTCTCCAGAAAGCCACGCATTTCTTGTCATATACTACGTGCAAACTGTAATGGGCGTAAATATTTAGAATTACTAAATCAAGTTGAATTAATCAATGTACGATTAATCGAATTATTTGCGAGATCGACGCTATTAAATGTTATCAGTGCGCGAGCCTAATCGACGCACGATAACAGTGATTGCAGATGACAGTGAAAATCTTTGATGCGACATGAGTAACGATAAAGATAGATATAATTTTATTTTCTGTCAGATTGCTATATAAACATTTCAATGATATACACAATTATCTGTGATCTAGTAGAGTGATAAAGATGTCTATTTAGCGCGTTTGTTATACTTATGTATTCATTGATGTTTTATTCTTATCTTATCAAATCTGATTTCTAGGGCCCCTATACAATCTTATTATTCTATACTTATTGCGCATTTTTAAATACAGCATACTAGAATCTAACCAGCAATTTTGTCCTCGGAATGCGTAAACCACATGCTCATATCTCGACATGCAAGTACATGTCAAAAATATAAAAAAAATTATGATATCAAATACTCAAAATATCGTACGAAGAAGTATAATTATATAAACATATGTATGTATATGTGATATATAAAAATATTAATATTTAGTATATAATTCAAATTGATACAAACCTTCTTTTATAAAACATTTATTTTTATTCAAAATATACAAGATTTTTTTTTTAGATATAAAGAAGGATTAAAAAAGATTATCAAAAGATAAGAATTGATAAGAGAAACATAGAAAATTCTGATAAAGATAGACAATTTTAGACAATTCAAAGATTTGCTCTTGAATAAGCGCTTCAAATATAATAATATACTATGTATGTATATACATATATGGCATAATAACACAAATAATGAGCAAAATACGTTTGTATTTTAGAGATGATAGATACTGATATGTATAAAGCCCATTCTTATCGCTACGATATCGTGCAGGACGTATCGTATAAATCAAAATAATTTGCTCGTGCATACATTGCAATTTAGCGAGCCTACATAACTAGAAGTTCGCAACAACAGCGATTACAAATTCAAGCATACGTGCCGGTAAGCGTGACTTACCGCTCCTTGCTGATTTAAGCAAGGATTAAATGTCACCGTTCACGGGAACTATTTGATCGTCCTTACGCTATTCCCACAAACGGCCACAAAATTTACACCTCTTTCGAAGAAGCCTGTTATTAGCGTAAAAGCGAAAAATATACGATATATAGTTCGCTAACATTATTGGAAAACGGATTATTACCGTACCAGTGGTACGGAAATTTGAAGGTGTCTAAAAGTTTAACGTATAGATAATATGAGCGCAAATACGGAATGGAATGGGGGGAGGGGGGGAGGAGGGACTCGCATAAAAAGTACGTCTTACCTCGGGTGGACAATACTCATATCCAAAGCTACACTGCAAACATATAAATGAGATGATCAAGAGAAAATGGGTTATGGTAAAACAAACCTTGATCGCAACAATGCTCGACATGTAAGAGACATTGATTAGTAAACATTAATTACAGATGCATTCGGAGGAACATCCGTCGTGAACTTGCGTGAGAATCCGACACTTTCTGTTGTTTGTAAGCAAAAGTCTATATAAAGTCAGAGATAAAACAGGAGCTTATCGTTTTAAGCATTGTTGTCATAGCGTCAAAAATGAGAGCTTATCAAACTTGCTCGTTAAAGCTGTGATAATTCCCGGTGTGTTTCGACTAACGTGAGCGTATCGAGTACCGACGATAATTAAGCGTAACATCTTGATATCGGCCGTGTCACAATGTTATCGAAAAAGCGATTATTTATAAAATTGTCTCAACGTAATCTCCGTTATCGAACCCGACCGTACCCGTTCCTCCTCGGCGCGATAAGCGCGTCGCGAAATACGAGCTTAAAGCAATCCGATGCATGGAAATCGATTCCGCGTTGGGAATCGCATAAGCCCCGGTCTCTTCCTCAAGTTATCGCGATTATAATCGTTCAAAGCTGAGAGATTTTAGAACCGGATATTCCCCTGGTGTCGCATCGAAATTAAAATTAAAATTCCGCGTAAAATTCCCTTCCTCCCATTATTATTATCGTCGTTACCATTTTCGATGTCGATTAATAATCATTAAGAGGACAAATATGAAGTCTGCTTGAGAGAAGAACGCGCGTGTCAGACTTACTGCATATCCTTGATAACCAGCTTCGAATCAGTCTGGTGTAATCGACGTAATCGATCACCTCGTCGAAATCGCGCAATAGCGCGTCGTTCCGATCTCGCCGGCGCTTCCTCGGAACATCCTTGCCGCGCGGATGGTGATGATGGTGGTGGTGATGGCGGTGGAGGCAGAGGATCTCAGATTGTCCCAAGGGGTTCGCATTCGGGTTCTCCGGCGGGTCTTCTTCTATGGCGCTTGTTAGCAAGGAAGTATCAGCGGAGTCTGCTGCCATACCGACGGCACTGCAATGAGACAAATGGATTTGCAGCGACCATTACAAAGACGTATGTACCCATGATAACGATAATCACACATTCGACAATCGCCATTGTGTTAATCGGCATGTTTAATTTGCTTCGTATCAAAAGTGCAAGAGCGCGACAAGCCGATAATGTGAACAAATTAAGCGGGGTATCATAACATACCGAGCTGTTGCACAAAGTACAAATGACATTTAATTGCGAGCTTATCACTTTGTTACGCAAAACCGCATGGAAGCGAGGGGACTGTTCTTCGGC
>VBVQ01002997.1:0-21331 GCA_011636635.1 Tetramorium simillimum | reverse complement strand
CTGCCGAGGGGGTTATCAAGATTGCGGAGGGATCGGGAGCGAGTACGGGGGGGTGGCCACGGGAAATCAAGCGTGAGGAGATACCGGTTGACTGATGTGCGCCTTTCTGTTGTAAAACGATAAAGGCGCCGTGGCATTGGTCGTGGGGCCGTGGGGTTTCCGATAGCCACCGCCTGTGCCCCCCTCGCCCTCCTCCCTCGCGGGTTCGCTTCACCTCTTTCTTCGCCGTCGTCGGGCGGGACGGGCAAGGGAGAATGCGGCGCGAGACGCGCGTGGAAAAATGGACGGCGGGATATTCAGTTCGGCGCGCGGATGCTGCGATCTTTCTGGACCGCTTCGTCTTTATCTGCTGGATATCGAGTGCTGCGACGTAGCGTTAGGCGAGCGACACGGAATAAATGCACAGAGTGAACGGCTTTAGAAACGGCTTCCTCCGTCTCGATCTGATTGCGAGATAAAAATTCTCGTAGAGGAAATTATCGTTAAAAAAAAAAATCCTTTAACTTTCAGTCTTTTAATTTTTGAAACTTGTCTCGTCACTTCTGCCGGAATCAAACCAGTTGCCAGTTGATTCTTAAAGTTCACCGATATTCACTCCAACGAAATTCGATTAAATGAACGACAGGTTCGCTAGTCTATTTGTACCGCTAATTTTGATTCGCGTGAAGATCTTCAAGTTGAATTGCGAATATTAATTTCGCGTCGCGGGTGCTGCGCGCTGACGTGGACCAGCTCCTTATCTAACATCTATCGACTTCTAGGACGTTGCGCGTTATCCTAACTGACGCGGAAGAGATACACGGATGATTTCCCGAGGAAAGCGGAGCGGAGTAAAGCCGAAACGAGCTGAGCAGAATCGAGTCGAGAGCGATAAATGGGAAGTGGCAACGAAAGAAATTGTTGAAGAGTGAAGATATATGTGCTGAAATCAAAGTTATCTTTTTTCATAAAATCTACGCAAAAACTCTCTATTTTGTAACAGAATAAAAACCGTCTCGCCTGTGTGAATTAAAAAGTTTAAAATTAGTAAAGTTCAATTTAAACGATAAATTGCAAAAAATCGTTAATGGTATCAATTATATAAATCCAATTTCATATTTTAAGTTAACTATTGAATATTTTATTGAATCGAGGAACAGTCTAATGCTAATTACATTAATATTTAGATTAGTAAAACCGCGTCGTGTAAAGCACTCATTACAATTATTGGCAGCCCTCGGGATTTATTTAAGAAAGAAAAATCGTGGATCTGACGATAAGCGCATTGCGATGTATGCGAGTGGCTAAAATGGCGAGAACGACTCAGGCTCATAATTTGCAATCAGCCGGCGAGTTGTTAACGCGCGAGTCACTTCGTTACCAGGCGCGAGGATAATTTTATCAAGAACAAAGTCACGCACGGCGCGGGCGTCCTTCGCGATAATTCGTCGATACTGCCCGCGGCCGGGCCTTGAGGCCTACTTCGCTCCGGCCCCCTTCCTTGCGACGCTTTTTTTTGCATCGCAAACAACAAAATTCGCGCGTCACTGAAGCGAAATTGTGTTTTCGCACTTTGTGAAAAAAGTCTCTAAGAAATGTAAAAAATATTAAGCAGAAAAAATATGACTGAAATAATAGAATTAAAAGCAACACAGTGCTATAATAAATATTAATATCTTTTCTTGTATAAAGAAAATATTTTTTTAAGTTTTTTAAAATTTCTGAAAAACTTCTCTTTTTCTCTTTTTTATTAAATTCGCATTTTATTTCAGGTTTAAGGTATCAGCCTTAATTTCATTTTACATTTTAACGGTGATTCCAGATTTAAGTATACTTAAAGATTTTCGTCGTTTGAGGAATAGAGTGAGATTTCGATTATCCGACAATGCAACGTACCAGTAACGCTTTTAGATCCGTTCCGCGATGCGCATGCACCGCGAGTGCATAATCAACGGGTGTGCATACGTGGTCCGTTATCGGTTGCGCGATCGGATCATAAAGCCAGGCATTCATTCGATATCGGGCCAATACCAGCCACGAGATGATAAGCAGAATAGGCGCGCGCGCGAACGAGCGAGCGAGCGAGCGAGCAAGAGAGAGAGAGAGAGAGAGAGAGAAACATAGGTAGATTAGATCATTCTTAACACAGCTATTTGTTTGACAAAAATATTAGACTAGCCCCAACAATTCTTTATAAGAACGTCTACGAAGACCGAATCCCTCGAACTTTTGGTTACACGTTCGGCAATAAATTCCATCGTAAAAAAATGTTTCTGCCCGTTGTCGAGAGGAAGCCGATTTCACTTTCCTGAAAAGGTCTCTTCGTGGAAGGATTATTCGAACGTGACGACACTTTGGCCTGCACTCGGCTTTGTGTATCGCGCCGCTCGTGTAAGCCTGGAAACGCGTGCAAGCCGTTTAAAAATTGAATCGAAGGCGACCCGGGTTCTTCGTTGAATGCCGGTAGATTCTGCACGAACGTCGCAAGGACAATTGACAGAGGATATCTCTTCCCACTGAAGCTTGGAATGCTACTACTGGGTGTGACTAATTGTAAGATTTTTTTAACAGTAATTTTGCTGTTTCATTATAAACTATTTTACATTTATTTTATATTATAGTTGCAATATATTGAATTTTTTTTAATTCATCTAAAATAATAGTCACCCAGTTTTAAATTTTTCTTCCATTTCGATTTCAAACTTATCGTTGTAATATGCCGATATTACGCGTCGTGTAATTTGACCGAGTTAATAAATTGCGTGTCGCGCATGCAGTCGACGAAGCTTCCTCGAGGTTTCGCGTGTGAAACGGACGTAATGGCCAGTCTTTTGTGCAATTAATTATAGCGTCATTAGTGCCATTGGCTGAGCGTCCGCTCGTTAAATTTCCTTTCTTCTCACCTAAGTTCTTTCCTTCTTTACAATTTTCTTCGCCGAAATATCAAACCATTCATAAATAATTCGATGAAATAATAAAAGAAATAAACAAATAGAAAAGACATTTCCACGTAATGACAATCTCTTCAAATTAATATATAAAATAACCGAAAATTCATTTGTTATATATGATTATTTTTAAGTAAAAAAATTTTTTATATAACATAATATTAGAATATTATATGTAATATAATTTTTCTATTACTTCTCTGTATAAATTAATATCGCAATGCATCGCAAAGAAATTACAAAAGTATTATTACAATAGCCGCATTCTTTTCACGAGAAAGATAAACGTACAGCCTTCTCTTTCAATCTTGGAAATGCATAAAAGTGACTTAGAGAATCCTTGCCCCTTCCTGGCGGAGGCATTCCTCCGAAAAGGGAGATTCGATGGGACCTGATAATTATTTGGGCCGAAGTGGTCAGGGAACGTTATAAAATTCGTTCGATCTCCTTATCAGTGTTAAATACGACTGAAACGAATTTCGACACGAGTTTATTTGGAGTAATCTGCTGTCCCTCACCCCTCCGGTCCGCCGGTCCACGGTATCGTTCGGCCTTTTTCTCTACGCGCGGGGCCAGCAGCAGATAAAGCACCTGCATTCTCGGCCAGAAGACGGCACTTCGAAACCCACGCTTCGTCGATAAAGCAACGGTTGCATTCCTCCCCTATCGTCCTCTCCCCCAACCACCTCTGCGTCGCAAAGATAACTAATGCAACTCTTACACAGGGTGTCCCTTACAGCTGCAGGTACCGGGAAACAAGAAGCACTTCGGTCAACCCGATGACTGGAGACATCAATGGTCATTACCATTGTTCAAAAAATGAGAATTTTGTTAATGTGAAAATTTAAATTTATATTGCTTGTAATTTGTTTTTATAATCTATATTATTATTATTATTACGAGAACGGTACTAGTAACTACTGAATAATTTATGAAGATTTGATAGTGTTTTAATATTGCATTCTTTTATTACTATTGTTGCGCTTATCATTTAGATCTTGCATTACGAGTGGCTCGAAATTAAAAGCTTTATATGAGGCTGCAATTTGACGATGAGATCTTGCCTTCCAGTTAATTTGAAGTAGATCCTTTCAATTAAACCTTGATACGAGATTTGACTGTCAGATACTTAACGTCAAATAGTGAAAAAAGAATTAGAACAAAATCGAAGAGACATTTATAATCATTCCTGTCAATTTTGTGGAGAGTCTATAGTTATTTGAGACACCCCGTATGTCAGAGGTTTTTCTGGCCAGTCCGCAAAGCAGAGGATTTTCATGAATTAAGACTGATGGTCTCTATCGGAGTGACAGCCCATAGATAAAGATCCGACAATGCTCTAAAGATTATTTCTCGATGATAGTAACTACGATGATGGTTTTGGAGCTTATTGTTACGGATTGTAACATTTATTCATCGCCACAGTTTCTTCGTTTCTTTAAATTTACATAAGATTAATTTTCATTCAAAAGTTTTCACTTTTTTAGAGGACCCACGTTTCTTTGTGTCATTCACACAAGAAATCTTCAGTCTCGAATTTCACTCGTAAATAGTCTAAACTTCCATTTATTAGTTAATTCATAAGCTTATTTATTATTTCATATAAGACATATTAATTTATTATAAACATGTTTAGCGATTTATTAATATTAATCTTTTTGTACTAACGAAATTATTTTATTTTTCTTTTCATACAAATATTAATATTTATATACAATCCTTGAGAGAGAACAGACCGAGATTCCAAATTGAGACCTCGCCGTGTTATCTGCATCCTCCTTCTTTTAACCGGTCATTTAATCGATTAAACGGTCAATAAATAAAGTTCGCAGGCCGGGCAAGGTGAAGCGAAAACGTAAGTCGCGAACAACGAGCGTTTCGCGACGACGAGCTCTAAACCGTGTCCGACCTAATTTTAATTGGAAACGTAGCCGTACAGGTATGATAGTGTGTATGCGTGTGTTGCGTACGATATAATGTTCCGATAGCGGGACCCGCGAGAGTAGGGAGAAGGGGGGTACGGATCGTGAAACGGGGTACTACCTTCGGCGGGGGCCCAGGAACACTTATCTTTACGAGGAGCACCACCATGCGCGATTTACTCTAAGCCTTTAACCTTCGCATTTCTGACTCGCCATATAATTGAAGTCACCAAGAGAAAGACAAGGAGAAAAAATTGAGACGGACGGAACCAGAAACCGAAAAAAAAAAAGAAAATAAATACGATAAAAATGTAATTATTTTTATATATTAAAATTCATGATTTTTCAAACACAATATTTAAATTTATTTAATATTAAGTTAATTTCTTAAATACAACATTAAAATTATTTGAACTATTAAAATTATATTAAAAATATTTTTCTTCTTGTAAATGTTCATTCGGATTACTTTCATTCAGATTGTTTAATGACAGAAGAAAAGAACAAAGAATTTATAAGAATTTTAATGACTCGAAATTTTTTCGACAACAAAAAAAAGAACGAAGAAATACCTAGCTGAAATAATGTTTTCAAATTTATTTTTATAACTTTTGGATATATAATTCTTGTAAAGTTTTGATAATTTTAGCATGTCGTATATTAATCCGCATCAAAAAGTGATAATTACGTTTGGACATAAAAGAAACGTCGACGCGTGCAAATGAACGTCATAGAAAAACTGTCGCAGATTTCAGATGTGCTGCAATTCGCGAAAAGCGAATGTACTGCCGGTATATAATGGCGGGGACTATCGCTGCAATTATTAGCACGGGTCTCTAGCCGGAGCTAGAAGGCATCGCATCGCATCGCGCCGATCGCCCCGGCAGCGCCGCGGTCGAATCTAATTAAATATAATTAGCCGCGATTTGCATAGATGGCCGATAGAGACCGGACGCGGTGATAAGCGCGATAACGGCCGTGCACGGCCGATACGAGGGACGATTATGGTCGCCCAGGTCTCGCTGCTCGAGCAGACATCGGCACGATCATCGCGAAATTCCACCTCTACCTCTCCCTATTTATCTCCGTCTCGCCCATTTTTTCTCGTTAAAATCCCCCCTCCTCCCCCCTCCCGATTCCCGCCGACCTTCATCCGCCTCTATCTCTTATCGCTCCCGCCCGGCTTTGTCTTCGCTGGGCCCGGAGAACTGGGCCCGAAGATGCTCCCGCAGGTCGCTCAAGAGTAATTCTTAATTAATGGGGGCGGGGAGAAGTTTAATTTGATAGCAGATGTTTTCCAAGATACCGGGGAATAAACAGAAAGGATCGAATCGATTCTTTAATTAAAGGCGAGATTAAGCTACAGCGTGGACATTTTCTACAACAAACACCAAAGTAATAACTAGAATAAATTTTTTTTTTCCTCGGAATGTTGCACCTTCTAGGGCAGCCTCCGAATCTTAGAGCTTTCAAACTTAAGCGTATAAATTATCGCGATGTTTAAATTCAAACGTAAGATTAGGTCGACCAACTTGGCCGAGATTAGCATGCTCGAGTATAATAACTTTAACCTACTAATCTTAATTCGATTCAAAAACTTGTACTTCTTAACTCACGTACTTCAACGTAACGCTTCGTATATTCCAATTAAACGCCTTAATACTCCACGCATTTCAAGCCCGACGCTCTCGTCGGTTTTCTCCGTCGTTGCTTACGGCCTGAGCGAAAATTGAAAAGAGATCACGGAGGACGGCGACGGTTTACTCGCTGTATCTCTTGCTCCGCTTGCGGCGGGCCTCTCCGCGCGAGACCGTCGCACGTGTGCGTGAAACCATGCGTGCGAAGCGCGTTAAGCAGGAGATAGGTGCGAGCCCTTTCCCCCCTCCTCCTCCTCCGCCCCCCTGCGTCCCGCCGACGTCCCTTCCCCGAGGACACGATGGCGCGAGGAGAGGCAAAGGGATCCGATATCTGTTCGCACGTCATTACCCCAGACACTGCAGCAGCAGCAGGATCTGGCCAGAATCGTTCCGGTCGCGGGAGCCCGTCTCGCCGCCCCCTCTTCCCTCCCGCCTGCCCCCTTGCTCGTTCGCCGGAACCCCACTATCCTATCCGTGATCTATGGATCATAGCCCGTTTAATTCCGCCCGCCCGCTCGAAACGAGAATCTATCGCGGAAGACGAAGATTCGATTCGATTCGATGCGATGATGTATCGGCGACGCCGGACCGGCGTCGCCGTCTCGTACCGATTTGCCGATCTCGCCCGGCGATGCGTTCTTCCCGCGTTCGCGCGAGCGCGGAATCAGAACGGAAGCGATCATCATTGATCGAAGAAATGGCTTATCGAAGAGCGAAAGATTCGTATCTCGAATTTCTGGAGCGTGAGATGAACTAGACTCTCGCAACGAGCATAATTTAGAAAAAAAAAGTATGAAATATTGACTGTAATATCGTTATCTCGTGCAAGAGTACATTAAGATAGTAATAATATGAATAATTCTAATCTCGATTAATAATCAATTAATAAATACGAGTCGCTTCGAAAATCGTCTCCTTTCGCCGCGGTTCCGCTCGAAGGGGTCCGGACAAGTGTAAAGAAGAGTGAGGGGACGCGCGGAGTGTCGAAGGGCGACTCTGTGAAAAAAGTTGAATAATCACGGCCACGGCGTAGGAGGCAGGGGGGGGGAGAAAGGGTGTTTCGTGCGAGTCCACTCCGCATTCCTCCCCATCGCGTACGAATGCTGGCGGCCACGTACGAAAAAAAGGGTTGTAGATACGGTTGGGACGCGGAGCGATCTGATTAGCGCAATCTAATTAACGCTGCTTTTAATGGCGTTCATTAGCACACACACCGTCGCCCTCCCCTCGCAGCCTCGCCCTCCCTCCCACATTGACACTCCGTTAACCCCGCCGTTCCGCGTGTGTGAGACGAATGTGTTATAACCAAAAGAAAAATTCGCTTTTCCCTCGCTACCGTTCAGAAGAAAAGAGCTTATAGGTTAATATTTTAAATTCAGTTATTGATCACGAAATATTGTATCCTGTATTGTAATCTTTGCCAAATTAAAATTCATTTAAGAAAACATATTTATACATTTCCCTATTTACCTATTTATTTTTTAATATTCAAACTCCTTCGCTCATTTAAAATTAAGAAACACATAAGTTAATCTTTTTAAATCAATTATATCAACAATGAAATGTCAATTTTAATGAAGTCAGTGTTAAAATTAGCTTTCAAAAATGTATTTATATGACATATTTATAAAACTTTTTTTTTAATTTAAATTTATAAAAAGTTTTAATTTTAATTTTAATTTATAAAAAGTTTTTAATATTCACATGTTGTTTCATTATCATCTTCATTTATCATCTTCAAAAAGTGTTAATCCTGCCATTTTATACACTTGTAATGACATTCTGCTTCTTAGCTTTTTTTGCCAGAAAATATATGCTTCCATTCGCTTTCGCGCGAGAAATATATTTCGCGGTGTTTAGAGTCAATTTAACACGGTCGGTCGCCATTCCGTATGATCGATTGGATCACTTGGAAACCCTCGTGTTTTTAAAATCGCCCTCACCGGCGGCACAATATCGCCAAGGTTCGTAAATGTATATGTAGGAATGCCGCGGATCTTACATCGCGCGGTTTCAGCGGAATCGACGCGGTACTTCGGCGTCGAGCGAAACACGACGCTAACGGCGTGTCGTGTGTGCGAGAAGTGCGTGACATTGTATGGATATTAAGTTGATTTCCCGGCAGATAATCCTCAACCGAGCACACACCGGGTACATTACCCGGGTTTCCCCTCCGCGCAAAAATCTTAATTCAGGCCGACGCCATTTTACACGGAGCACTCCAATCGGCCGAGACATCAGTCGTGAGATTTACTTCATCATCTTTTTATTTAGCATCTAAAAACTCGGGATGGATGTCATCTTGATTTTTTTCCTCGAACGCTCTTCCCCAAGGTTACTCTTCCCGCATCGCATCATCGCATTGATTGCGCTGCATGATGTCACAATTATCGCCTTCTTACATCGCCATCGTCGCGATCGGATCCCGGATGGCGTGACCGGAAATCGGCCGGGAGTTTGTTTTAATCAAGCCCGGAGCTGCTGCTCGCATCTCCCGGCATCTTTCTGCCGTGCGATATCAACGATGTCGGCGGCGACGGCGGCTATTCGAAATATTCCGGAATAATCGTTTCCCGATAACGAGAGTACGTGCCGTCCGCCTATTAATTAAACGAACGATAAACGAACGCAAGGACAATGGAAATAATTATCACTCTTCAATAAAAAGAGCCAATAAAAAGTTCTTTTTTTTTCCCCGCAAAGACGATAAAAATGGCCGATTCTATCCGCGCGGTTTAAAAAATGATAATTGAAAGATAAGATACGGCTAATTTTTCTGCTGAAGATCGTTTTAAGAGGAGCAACGCGATGTGGAAATTCGAACAAGTTTAATGAAATATTTGCGCGTAACGAAAGTTGCGAAATCCATGAAAGATGTAACGCTCGAGATTATTTAGTGTGTCAAAACGTGTTAAGCAACAATAAACTAAATACATAATTGCTCAACTAAAATTCTAAAAAAAATTATAATCTACAGTTTTACACAAAAGAGACGTCATTGTCTAACATAAGCTCAAGAGATTTTTCTACATATTTTGATCCTGAACGATGACGTCTCAAACATAAATACGAAATCCTAAATTTACAACTCTTTTAGAGCTTTAAGCAACGAAAGAAATATTTCGCACCAAAAGCTCATTCAAGTTGGATAATGGAAACCCAATGTACAGCGACGTAGAACTTGGCGCGCGGTCATTAATCAAAATCACGCTCTCGGAATCCACCCCAATAACAATGGGGAGCAATTGCAGTTGCGATCGCCGCGGAAGAATGGTACTCCGCGGGGATCAATTATATTCCATAAAGACAAGTGCCTCACATACTATCGCCCTGTTATCGCGTCTATTGGACAGCGACGCGGAATTCCGCGGGTCGCCTCGCTCACGTGGACGATGTCTCGATCGCTTGTAGCATTCCCTGTAGCTACACACGTGCAGCGGCAGCCCCGCCGGTAGGTAGGTAGGCAGGCAGATAGGTAGGTAGGTGGTTAGGCAGGTAGTAACCGACTTTACTTGTACGTCGCCCGTGCACACTCGGTATAGCGAGCCCGGGCCCGTCGCTTGATATCTGCTACATATCTAGCAACGTGTGCCATGCCTTATCTCCGCTGCCGCGCTCGGCCCGTGCGTCGTGCCCGTGTATGTGTGCGTGTGCGTCCGTGTACGTGCGTGCGTGCGTGCATGCGTGCACGTATGTGCGCGCGACGCACACGCGAAGGCCTTATCGTCGCGAATCTGCTTCGCGAGAGCGTTAGTGTTCGGCGCGTTTAGCATTGTATGGATATCAAACGATTCTGCGCCGCTCGTAGGACGTTATTTGTACACACATACACACCTACGTGTGTCGCTGTAGATATATTTGCGTGTGTGTGTGCGTGGCACGTCGGCGGATTCAGGACTCGCGTCTCCTCCCGCCTCCCCCGTCGAGCGATCGCGAAATTTTCGAGGATTTTGTGCCTGAATCGCTTGAAAATTGATATTTATGTCCATTTTTATCAAATCTCTTTCAGCTGCGATATCTAAATGTTTATTAAAAATTTTAATATTAATTGCTTAATATTTTTTTATGTTATTTAAAGGCTCGCAAACTTTGAGACATCGTGTCGTTTCGACGCGAAATACCAGAGTCAGAAGTAGAATATCTCGATGCCGAATCAAATTTTTCTAGAGATACCGATCTCTTATCTTTATCCGTTTCTCTCCCTGTGCATTTTTCCGCGATTCTCGGGTGAACGGCTCGGTCGATCGGCGAGACGAAGCGCCCGCATAAATCGACGACGACCCGGCGAGGTGCAACGGCAACGAATCCATATTCATCGGGCCCGAAGTGCATAAAATTACGATATAGTGTGAGCGAGCGAGCGACTCGCACTCGCGTGTCGACATGCAGGCACCGCAAAGCCACCGGATAGATCCGATAAGCGTTAATACCCACGAAAAGTAACCTGACAGCTACTAAAAGGTACCCCCCTCGTACCCCAATGCGCTACGCGCTTCCGTCCCATCTCTACATTCAAATGAAACATCAAGTCACGCTTAACTAAAATAGAAAATAGCAAACTGCATCGTCCAAAAATAATAAAAGAACGCAGATGTACGATAAATAAAAATAATATCGCAATTAAAATAACATCAAATTGAAATTGAAATCCACGTATTAATAAAAATCAAAATTAAAATCTCTATTAAATCATCCAACTTATGGATGGCTTAATGGATATATCTCAAAATAGAAATAGAAACAAAACATTAAAAATAAATAACATTTAAAGATGTAGAATAAATTAAACTAAAGAAATTAGGATCCGTGTTAAATTCTGTCTCTAACAAACGCAAAGTCAAATAAAGCTGAAAGTGTAACGTGCGAAAAATGGGTAAAGGTAGTTTTGAGTTTGTGAGAAGAGTGTCCCGTAACACAGTCGCGTTCGCGAAATTGTAGCGTCTTCTCCCCTCATCGAGGAAAGTCCGGCGTCGAGTTTCGGCGCGATCGACGGAATGCCAGACAGGGCGATAAGAGGTCCGCGATGGCGATTGCAACGTTATCGCCGCGTACATTACGAAATTATTTACGATCAATAATCCTTTATCTCGCGTAGCGCGGCCCATTAACGTGCCGGGCCCACTTACGGCTCCACCACGTATTTACGCGTAACGCGTACATCGCGAATATATACGTATGCGTATCATGCCGCGGCATGCGTAATGCTACATGTACAGGGTGTCCCTCACCATTGGAAAATATGCCAATTGTGAGAAGACCTTGAGTTCGAGAGTTTCATCGAAAGATACGATAGGAAAATCAGCAAGATTTTCGAGACGAAGGTATTCGATGTTGAAGATTCGTTTCACGCAATTGATCTTGAACGAGCAAAAATCCAGAAGAGCAAAAAAATCTTTGTTTTAACTAGCTTACTTAAAATTACTCTGAGATTTGTGACAATTTAACTCTTTTGAGTTATGTGTACATTATTGTATATATGCATATCGTCAAAAATTCGTTAAATTAATAAAGTCTGGTTAACATTGATTGGGACATACACTTGAAATTAAACATTAAATTCTCTAATTTCCAGTTCTACTTGCTCAATTAAACGTCCATAATTTTTATTGACCAATATAATCTCTATATTTCAAAGCTAATAAAAATTTATTAAACTTATAAAAAATTTCTCATTAAAATGTAAAGCGATAAATATTACATTATAGTATTTTGCATAATAAAATTTCTAATTTACATATCAGAAATATTTCTTGAAAAACTACAACGTCTCGTCAAATCTTTTTCGCGCGAGAGTCATCTTCAAATTTATTAAAGTCCGATAAATTTTTCTTAAAGTAGAAGATACTCAAAATTGCCAGGATGTAGGAGAGATAAGCAAATGTTTAAGTTGCTTACGTACGATCGTAAACTCGCTACACCTGCAAATGGCGATTGCCGCAACATCGCCGCTTGGCGCCGACGATTTGTTATAATTAGATACGCGAGCGAAACGCTTTTTTTTTTTGCTCGTGTGCCCTTTTTCGTCGGAGCGCCGCCTCGATCGCGAGTATCCTCACGTGGGCGACGGCGCGTTCGCGGCGACGACCTCGCGAGAATAGTTCAGGGGGTCGTTTGACGGAGACCGCCTTGAGAAAACCGACGTACGTAAGAGCCGCGCTCGCTGCCAATCAAGAGAGGCGCCAGGAATGCCGCGATCGGCTCGCGGTCGGCATGGCAAGTGTGTGCTAATTGCCTTGCCAACCCCCCCTTCCTTTCAACTTAATCTGCCTGCGTGCTCCCCCCCTGTTTCCCATTCCCCTCTCGCGGTAATTCATTATACCTCTCGCCGCCGCGCCAAGCGCGAGGTTTCTCCTTTGCCGCTCGTTTCGTCGCGGGAGCCTCGCGATTAAGCCGCGAATCGAATTAAATTTGCGTCTCTCTTCGCACCTATTTACGAGCGTAAATAGGAGGCATGAAAATCTGCACGGCGGGGAAAAAGGAGGAACGGGAAGAGGGAGAGACGTGTCACCCGTGAGAACTGAATTTTTAGCTTCTCTAAACGACTTGTCATAACGTTCACGGCTACGATTATTGACGACATATTGACGACGATTAAAATTGTAGATTAGAATCAGTTTCTTTGCTTAATAGTGAATCCAATGGTTTTTTTTTTAATTTAATGCATTCCTTTGTCCCGTTTAGAATAGATTGGAAAAAGTAGTGGATTAAAATATGTAAGAATCTTGCACACTGCAAGATTTTTTTTATATATTTTAAGTCATCACTTCCGTTTGAAAATAGTCGCCCCTAAAAATGACGACATCTGCACTTCGGGGCGTCATCAGGTAGACGCGCGCGGTTTCTCGAAGAGTCCCTTTCGCCTCCTCGCCGATCGGTTCCGGGTGCTCGGAAACGGGATACATCGGGCATACGGGGCACGGCAGGCAGGCGAGAAGAGGGCAGAGTAGGGGAAAAATGTTGCACGGGGGCGGCAAAAAGGGGTGGCCAGTGTTGTCGGGCCGGGGGATCTGCGCGCCGGTATCCGCCTGCATCTGGGAGACGGCTATGCATTTATGCATGTTTCGCGACTATCGCATGCTTCTTGCCAATAACGGGCTCGCCGTCCGTTCCATGGGGAGGAAACCCGGGGGCACACGACCGCCATTTTCGCGGCGGTCTCCTTCGCACGTCGCTCTCACCTACGCGCGAACCTTTTCCTTTGGCACGCGGACGCGCGGCGGTATGTTCGAGGAACGCTTACGTGTAAACAATTAAAAAGATAGATAATTAGAAAGTATTACCGCATAACGGAAGAATACGTTTGTACAGGTTATTAATCAAGAATCTCGCTTTTACGATTTTCATTTCACACTATCGGATTGTTTGACTTTGATAAATTCTTAGATTATTTTAATTTATCCACGATTCAATTTTACTTAAAAATATTAAACTATTCTACCATTTATTATTTTATAATAATTTATCGTTAATCTAAATTTCACTTCCGACCGATTTATTCTAAGTTGCTTGAGATTCAATAAAATATTTCTGAGAATTCTCTACAGAATGTTAACTATCAGCGTTGAGCACTGTCACTACGGCGAGACGATCGTCGTCGATTTCGCGGCCGGCATTCGCCGGCGCGTCATGGCCGAAGACGCGAAGGCGTGTCGAAGAGGGTATCGACAGCCGCGATCGACGGCAATTGCCGAGGACAGAGGAAAAGGGCAGACATGGCTCGTCCATTACCGAGGTCGGGAAAGTCGCCGCTGTTAGCCGCGTAAACGATTTGCACTCTCGTGGACGGATGGACGAACAGATGGACGAACACACGAATGCACGCACGCACGACTTCTTCGTGATGAGATTTTCAACACGAGACGCGAAATACGGCGTCGCTGCAAATTGAAATAGCGAGTACATGCGTCAATATAATTCGTACTCCACTTGCTTGAGATATATGTTAATAAATCAAAATAATCTCTATCTCTTGAGGGCAAAAATCTATTTTCTGCAAATTTATTCTCGCTCACGCATGACACTGGAATTATTTACTTAACGAGATTTTTATTCCGCCCACCGAGCGACGTTTTGTAAGCATTGTAAAGTGAACATGACTATGTAATTAATATTTTATCTGGTAAAACAATTTAATTATACGTATCAAGAAATTAAACGGTTGTGTCTGTCTTAAAACTGACATTATCATTAACAAGAAATTTGTTTTAATTTTTGCTTTTCGGGAAAGCTTCTCTGACAAGACAATGAAATTTATATATAAATCTGCATAATTTTTTTCAGGAAAGATTTCCTAAGAAATTGGGTTTACATAAATCTGCATAAACTTTTATTAAATTATGGATGTTTAACGACTCAATTTTGTTACTTAAATAAAATAAATTGATACTATGAATTCACTATTCAAGATGCATTTATTATTTATATTTAATACTCGTTATTATTTAGCATTTTATTTGATCATTATCACTTCATTGTTATGCAATCGTGTATCCTGTTCTATACAATTTTGTACGTACAACTAGCTGGATTTATCACGTATTGAATACACGATCTTCCAATTAAAATTACAATTATCCCGATTCCTTGATTTCTTCGCCTCGCAGTTATCGCATCCCAGGATCAAATATACCGGTAACACGCGCGCATGTATCGCGCCGAACGATCAAGGATCCTCGATCCATGCCGCGAGTACAAGTGGTAATAAGCCCCGAAAGGCGGTGGAAAAAACCGGGTGCTCGCGATCGGGGTACGTGTTTCGCACCGCGGGGTGTCCGCGCGATCGGCCGCGATTCAATTATCGAGATCGATATCACACCGCGGCGCGACGGCCTCCCCCGACGTCCCTCTTACCTTTCCGTCTTCCTCACGCACACGCATATATGCACGCACAAAAGACGCGCAACACACCTGTCCGCCCTCTCGCTCGAGACGACGACGAGCACGAGATGATTAATGACGTCACTCACGGTCGAGCCTAACCGGGATCAGGTACAAATGACGCTACAAATGCCTCGAACACAAGTCGTACACGCGGAGGGTAAAAACCGACGAGAACAATGCGAGATATACGGAGTATCTTAAGCAGTGTATCTTCAATAGACGTGTGATAGCGATATATAAAGCAGCGATAAGGAGCAAATTTTAGAAAAGCAATGACATCTAGAAAACATCGCAAGTTTCAGAAACAAGATTTTTATCGGATCTTTAATAAAGAATTTTATCGGAGTACAATCAATATCTTTGACTCGCGATAAAATATTTTTAAAAATCGCGATTTGTTGAATATTTTTAAGAATTCATTTAATTGTCATGTGCAATTAGATACTTTAAAAGAAACCCACTTTGCTAATGATGAAATTTTTTAATTGTTTCGCAAGATGGACAAAAAATGATTATTTGTGGACAAATTGTGGGCAATCAAACCGTATCAGTTTTGTAAAAATTCGCATTTGAAGTGCCAACTTCACAGACTTGAATAAATCTAATATTGTATATTCGATAATAATACAGAACCAAAGAATGTTGGCGAACAAGATTAATTATTCCCGTTTCTCCTTCCTCTCTCGCTTCTGCTCACTGTCAGAGTATTGGTCGGATAAATAAACAAGGGAAAAGAGAAAAATGCAGTCGAAAGCGAAAAGGAAAGAGAGAGAAAGAGCGTGCGAATGTGGGCATCGGCGATCCGATAAATTCGCCCTTTCTCCGCGCCGGCCACCCTCACGGTGGTCGTTATCGCCGCCGGCAATGCTTTTCCAGACACCGGAGAAATAGTTCTCTAGATAGCGGCGGGAAAGTGTGCGCTTTTCCGACTGCACACCCCTCTCCCTCTTTCTGCTCGTTCGATATCGCGGGCGATTTCGTATCGCCGGATGATTTCTACCGCGCGAAACAAACGACGAGAAACAAGTTTTAGTACCGGTTAATTACCGAAATCATAATTCTACAATGTAGAAAGTCATTTCTTCAAGAACAGACTTGACGTGTTACTGTACTCTCTCTATAATTGAATAAACAATAACATGACACGATAAAAATTGTATGAACAAACGATATTATGTCACGCGTATGTGAGAAATTGTATAATTGTATAAATATGAATTGCGTATAATTCAGATTTCAATTATGATAATACATAAGATTATTTAATTTGCATTCATATTTTATAATTATGTAACATAATTAACATAGTAATGTGCAGGATATGCCAGATTTATAAGAAAGCATCTTTTATATATATATATATATTTTTTTTTTCCCTAAATTAATCGTCCTTCAATTTCGGAATCAAGTAGAAATATCGACAATACACAAAACATTCAATTTTTAATAATAAGTGAAAATATAGGAAACAGGACAAGATATATCCTCAATTTTCAAGAAAGCCATTACTTCTTTTGCATCTTGACGCTAAGGTAAAAGTATCGATATCCTAAATACGGGCGTCCCCTCCCTTCGACTGAAAAGGGGTGGCATTCGGGGTGCATTGCGCGCGCGATGCACCTATAGCCCGCACCTATTCTAACAGCAGCTCCCGATAAGGGTTGCTGCAGCCCGTAAATATTGGCAAGCAAGGGTGCCCCGTTCCCCCTCTCACCTCCGTCTACAGGGTGCTTTATCTCCGTTCGTATCGGAAGTATCGCGAGACCGTAGTCGCGCCAATTGTTTTACGGTTCGGCGAGGGGAGCGTATCTTTCTCAGCGACAGGATAACCCGCCCTTATTCCGGAATAAGCAGGATACCAGAGATCACAACCAATATCTCTGTGTTTCACTCATTCCTAGATAGATATTCGATCTTTATAAAGCGCTCTCCTTATCTCACTTATTTCATCATTTATTAATCATCTCTTCCACGATCCCGAGTTACCCATATCTCCTCTAATTTTTAGTTGGAAACATTAAAAATTTTTAAAACAACTTAATAACGATTAATATGAGTAAGATATAAAAATATCCAGGAGACTAACATAAATTAATCCATGATCTGAAAAATGTATATATTAATATAATTATTACATATAGGAATACGTATTATTCAGACATACACGATATACATAGTACGTTAATCACTATAAATTAAGAGAATTGTATGAAATATGGACAAAGTTTAATTAAAAATTTCGAGGAAATTTCGTGGAATCGGTGATTCTCTTAAGACAGCGTTAACCTGAGAATTAACGGAATCGTTCCGATGGACGGTGAAAAGTACAGATAAAGGGCCGTTGGCACCGCCAATGTCGGCGGGCGTCGCGATGCCCGTTGAAAGTAGCGGCGCTCTCGCGCAAAGAGAAACAATGGAGCGTCGCGGACGCGTCGCGTCGCGACGCCAAGCTTGTGCCTTCGCGCCGGAATAAAAGCGACAAAGCCGCCGATTGAAAAAGCACGGTTTCCGTCAGCGAACCGACGGAAACCGCGCCTCACCCGCCGCACATATTCACCGCGGATCTCGTGAGTACGTGAATTTTTTCCCTTTCGCGGTACTTTGTTAACCCTGCCACAGCGGGAATTTTCCTCGCTAGACATGGATAAAAATACCTCGCATACAACTATATTGATTGTAATATAATATTTATTATAATGTTAATTGTAACGGTTAATTGTTTATATTATTTTCATGAATATCATGTTGCTATTATATTTAGTTCCAAATATACATATAAATCTAAAAAAAATACTCGTTTCCATTTCCAAAAAAATATACCAAAGAAAAAATACCTCTAAATTATCTATTAAATTTTGAAATGCTTATTTATTAGATAAAATAATCATATCTTTAGTCCTTTTTTAATCTTTTTGTTTCAAGTTGCAAGAAAACTGAAACTATTTTCTAGAGGTCTCTTCTCTGGATTATAATTGATAATTATTATTTATTCAATTAAAACTGACTTTCCAGAATTTGTATATTGATTGTGATCTTTTTTTTTTTTAATTTCTCCCGAGTCTTAATTTTCTTGTTTCTTTCCATTTTAATTCTTGCTCTTTTTATAGCTGTCTCCTTATTTTAATCGAGGACACTGCGGAAAATCTGATGTTTGTGAATCAGAAAAATACGGACAGAGCTAAAGGAGCATTCAGAACGTCAGATTCAATAGCGAGTGTAAAATAATAGCGTAATAGCTGCGCCCCTAGCTCGGTTGTCGCATATAATCACGTGTCTCCTTCTTTTTTTCCCCTCTACCCCGTGAAACGACGCTGCTTTTGAGGCTTTTATCTGATCGACTCTTTCCCTCTCCGCTCCTCCATGCCAACCCCTATCGTACAAATAACAGGAAAGCACCCTCTCCGATAACGTTCCGCAACTCGCGCCCCCCCTGCCTTCCCTTACACCCCCTTGCCCCATCGTTCGACATCCCGTCTTGGCATCGAACCAGTTAGCGCTCGCAATTAGATGCCGTAATTACGAGGTAAAAGTGCCGCCGCGTGATTTACCTGTCGATTTTACGACGTCCGAAAGCGGCGATGGAAAACTATTTTGCGCGATATCCCGCTCGCTCGCGCGAAACGTTTCGCCACTTGGAACAATCGATAGAAACCTCGCGCCAATTCTTCTCCTAAAATAACACGTAGATATTTAAGCGGGTAGATAGGTAGATAATTTTACAGATATATTTACAGGTAATTTTTAGAAATAAAAAATGCGATCGCAGATCATATTCGCTTGATATTCGGCATTATCGATACAATCGCAAATCTTGATTGAAAAACTTTCCAGAATGAGAAACCGATTTTTATTTTTTATTTAATATTGAATTATTAGGTTCATACTATATTAACTTATGGATATAATTATGTATGAAATTTCAATGTATTTAATAAAGCTGATTAATAATAGATTAATTGATAAATATGATAAAAAATTTTATTTTTTATGAGTTGAAATAACTATGTTCATTTCTATTTATCAATCAATCAATCTATATATGTATATGTATGTAATACAAATAACCCTCTTGGAAGATGCTTAAAATAAACTCATCATAATTAAATGCGAAAAGTGTTCCCATTTGAAGAGAACATCGCATTTATCAATTTCAATGTCGATATCACAACAGGAAATCTTGATGACGTTAAAGAATTACAGCAAACGATCGAGGAAAGTCATGAAAAAAAAATAGAGACACTGCTCTTTCCGATTTTCAAGTTGTAAATTCTTTCAAGTTGTCTCGAGGAACGATCTCCTAATCGCGTTCGAAATGTCTTGCGAGGATATTCAGCATTGTCCCGAGGTAATTTCGGAGAACGGTATTTATCAGCGTTAAAAATGATAGAAGACAATCGAGAGGTGTCGCAGAGAGCAGCGAGAGACGCCATTATCGTCGCGGCGCGATACATCATCCGGACTTTTGCCAATCTCCTCGCTCGAGGACACCCGGGGCCGGACGGCAGGACGAAGGTGATCCTGCATACTGGGACGGGGCGGCGAGGGAGACCGAGAGTACGTGCCCTGTGTCTCTGATTTCATAATTTCCGTGCGGCGGAACGTGCGCCATCCGACGAAAGCGCGCCCGCGCGCGGAAGAGGGATTTAATGGGGGGGGGGGGAGAAAGCGGCGAAGGGAGGGCGGAATTCGACGAGGACACCGCGCATCCCGGCGCGGGATAAACGAGAGCGGGGAATCATCCCCTTCGCCACTCTCCTGCGTAAGAAGACGTACCAAGTTCGCCAGGAGGAGCCGTGAAGCCTGCAGGATTCACGGCGGAGGAAACTCGATCGTCCTTCTTCGTGACTTCGCTTCCTATGTGATTCCACACTTCTCGCAGATAAAATGCAAAACAGGGATCCGGGGGTGCCTGGAATCATCTTCTGAGAGTTGTCACCTCTCGAGGTTTGAGGAAGAGGCTAATGAATTAAGGGAGGTCATATCCGTCGCGTAAGAATTTTAACTAAAAGGCGCGACCGAGCTTTCGGCTTGCCAATGTGTCAAATAATTTTTTTAATTTTACGAAAAACCACTTTCTAAATGAAGATTTTATGCCGCATTTCTTTCTTTTATTTTGAAAAGAAAGTTTCCATTTCCAAGAAGACAATAACTTTCTCTAATTTAAAACTTAGCTTCATCGAAGAGAACTTTTTTAATTTTATTTTGTAATTTTAATTAATAGATTCTGTAAAATTTTAAATGTGCAAAATAGAGGAATATTAGTCATTAGTTCCATGAATTAATTTAAAGATTATGAAAAAAAATGGTGCATTAAGAGCATTAGATATAATTAGAAATTATCTTGTTAATTCAATAACAATATTAATAAATCAAATACTCATTTTGTTAAAATAACATATTAAATTAACAAGATTATTTCCAATTAGACTAACGCTGTTAATGTAAAATCATTTTTTTCCGGGTACACTTGCTATTCCTACGTTCTAAATATTTAAAATTCGATTATATATAATAGCAAACAATTTCGAATGTGAGAATTTCTGAATTTTAAGAGTTAAAAATTTTTGCGGTAAGATATACCCCGGCTGAAGAAATCCTCATTAAGAGAGAATCGCCACCCGCATTGTCCCTTGACGCATTCCTTCTGTACCGGAAGAGACGCCACTTCTTTATATGCACCCGGTGACACGCGCGGGGACGCAGGGCGTCACGATACCGCGGGGGATGAAGAGAGGCAGGTGGGGAGAGCGCCGCTCGCACGAGTAGGCGAGCGTTCGCTCGAGCGCTTTTAGAGGCGCTTAAGTAATACAAATGCGAGTTAAGAGACGCGACGAGCATACGGTAACGGATGACCGCTGTATCTCATTGTTTTCATTTCCTTCGCCACGCCGGCCGGCTGTAAGACGCGGAAATGAAGTGCGCCCGCCGGCTTGCCATCTGGGTAGCTGGGAAAGGGGATGGGGGG
>VBVQ01002996.1:0-21354 GCA_011636635.1 Tetramorium simillimum | reverse complement strand
ATCGCATATTTTATATATATATATATATATATTTATATATATATATATATATATATATATATTATATATTATTATTTACAAAATATCGCATTTTATACCTTGCATTTCTATACCGGCGATAGTCAGAAAATCTTGTAACTGTTGTTGCAGTATTTTAACTATTGCTAATCTCATTACGCTCCAACTATACGAATTGGAATTACTATGCTCTGTATTATCCTTTGGTTTACTCTTTGGTTTTGAACCCGTGTCGAATACATCTTCTTCATCATCTGTAGTATCTAAATCAGATACTGCGGAATCGGAAGAATCGTAATCAATTTCATCTGCATATTCAGTCTCTATGCGTGGCTGGAAGAGTATCGTACAATTAATCATAACATATCATTAAATAGAGACAATGTAGACGTACAGATTTCTTTCAATATTTATTCTCAACATCCATACCTTCATGAGAAAATAGGAGATCATGCTCATTTGCGGCGAAACAAACTGTTCTCTATACGTAGGTTTATCCTCTTTCATATTTGGTTGTTGACCTGTAAATTGTCCTAATAGTTTCATATTCAACTTGACGCGTTGTTTAGTCAACGATGTCATAGTGTTCCACATGCCACTGGCGGTACTTTGGATCTCACTCGCCACACTATCGGTCCTCTCGACGCTATTCGTGTTACCGCCCTGACAAAGAAACACAAATATATATATAAAAAAAAAAGAGTACGTTTGCGAAATATAAAACAGAGGATTAAAGACGAAGGACTAATTGTACCTGGCTAGTGGTGCTTGCTACACGCAGCAGTTTCTTAACTCCTCCACCGAAGAGAGATGCCCATGTATTGTTATCAAAATGCTGTCCTACTAGTCTGTATAAAATGTGACTGTCGCAACTCGACAAGGCGTAGATAAAGAGACTCATATATGTCGCCACGAAAGCCTCGCAAAGTAGAATATTCAACTTTGGGGTGTCCTCATCTTTCTCCCGAGCTAGCAACGCACGCAAATTTGTCACGCCTGGCCACTTAGCAGGTGAGGTAGTTATGCATACACCGTCGTCCGTTGAATACCGTCGATGATATCTGTTTGAAGCCACTAAATGACCACCCGAAAATGTTTCTACTTCAGCCACTGCCGGAAAACTGAAAGATGATCAATATATGTATATAATATCAGGTCACAGGGATAGTCTGTGTAACATTTAATTACAATATAAACATGTAATTTACCTCTCTGGCTGGTGATGTTTCATAACGAATGTGTCTGAATCGCAAAGTGACTGATAGATACAGGCGCTAAGTGCCACTGCTAAGTCTCTCATAATGAATACTTCGCAATAATGCGTATTTCTGTTAGGCATCGGTGGATTACGTAACTCTACTAAGGTTTGCAGCATATCATGTGCAAGAGACTACAAGAAACGAAATAATATCATATAACGATATGAAAGCAACATGTGAAAATTAATGGAAATAAATTATATGGATTTAACAAACCTGTAAATGTCGAACTGGATCAGCAACGACAGTCTTGTTGCAAGCGACACTGGCGCTTAACAGAGGTAGTGTAGTGGGGAAAGGAAGAGGACTGAGCAATTGTTGTTGAGTCTTTTCTTGTTGCAATTCCTGTAGCAGGAGTACCAATTCCATTCTTACTGACGCTAACCCACCACCCGATGCACCGTGCAATGAACAATATGATAACAATGTCCTCAACAATGTCTCGTTAGCTGAAAATAACAAGATATTATATAATATGAAAATATAATATGAAAATAACAAGATAATCGATTCTGTTTTTGAAGATTCTTCTCTTTTAGAAGCTAAAATATTGAGTTTGTGAGAAATTTGTTAAATACAATAATTTTAAAAATTAAAATGTTTAATAACATTTACAATAACGTATAATGAGATAAAATCTACCTTTTAACCATTTCTTCCTTTTTGCAGCTCTCTGTACTTTAGCCTCAAAGTCTAATTTTTCCGCCACCAATATTTGATGTAATGTTGGCTGCTCGCCAGGTTTATACGGCGGCACATCGTCGACCATACCACCTTCATCTAAAAATTATTTTTCTATTAATATCGATTTTTACCAATCCATATTTTTTAGAAAATTATTATTACTATATATTATATATAATTGTTTATATTATTATATAGTTGTCTATATAAAATTTAAAAAATTTACATTCTGCTACGTTGTTCACATCTCCGTCTGCATTTGTACTGTAGCTGCAAAGTTGTCTCAATGCATCTACTTCTCGTTCCAACCACACATACAGTTGATATCGTAGCTGACCTCCGTCTACTTCAAATCCTGTCGCTAACGTGGATAATTCCTCCATTAAGATTTTCAAGCAGGCCACGAATTTCAGTTGCTGCGCCATAATATCCAATTGTCCAGCTGATTTTGCTACATCTCCTAAAACATTTTTATTAATAGTAAATTTCTATAGTTTACAAGAAATTATTAATTCACAAGAAGAAGGAAAAGTCTTACTGTTATCATTTTCTGATTTATGCACATGATTCTGCTCTAGTTCTTTTTTGTCGAGTTTCATACTCATGGGAGGACTATCAGCGTCTTCGGCTTCACCCGTCTCATCATCATCCCAGTTTAATTCTAATTTATCTTCTTCCATGCGCTTGCTACCTTGAGACCAATCAAATGATGATGAACCCCAATCTATGGCGGAACCGGTTTCTAAAAGCAATACATTAACTCTTTATACATTTTTAATATATTTTATTTAAAATAATGATAGCTCTAAGTACCTTTATTATTATTTACTGCATTCGATTCATTTCCCCAATTAATAATACCAGTATCTATTTGAGCATCTTGAGCTCTGGCTTTACTTGGACTGTTCAATAAACCTATAAAGATAAAAAAAATTGTAATATTTTCAATTTTAAAATTTACAGACCGTCAATTAAGTGTAAATATATATATTACTTACTTGGAGAATCTTCGCCATTTGTTTCCATAACTTTATTAGGCAATTTAGATAAAACTTCAAGAGCGAGAGCTGGACAGCCAGCTTTAAAGTGTGCGTGTGCTGTAGTGAAATACAGTTGCCTCTCCAATGGCGTTATACTATCCTCTAATAATAACTGTTTATCTGGTTGACTCTTTGTCTCCGTGCCATAACTGAAGCCCGAAATTACTACGGAGTGTCCTTTCTTCTTATCTTGCGCGGTGGATGCGATATACTGTCTGATTAACAATGGATGTGTACGAAGATAAACGTAAAAGTTAAAAACGTTTGGATTCGCTAAAATAAAAGTTAAGGGATAAGATATTTATTAATTTATAAGAATTAATTCACGTATTAAGTATATCAATATTATTTACCTGTTGTTCCCTCTGGCTTATCAGATTCATCATTATACTGCGGATGCATATGACCGACGTTGGTCAAAAGCAAAGTATTGAGAGAGCCAGAATAATCCTTCAAGATCCACAGAGCCATGCTTCGCAAGAAGGGATCGGGATGTATTTTGCCCATATCTTGATTTTGTCCATCTTTATCGCAACCTAGGATTTCCTCGTACAGTAATCTTCTCATATTAGGAGACGACGTATCGTTCTCGTAGAGTCTAGCTATCACCATTGCAAGCTGGATATCGTTCAGTTTATTCAGGCACACATCAATGGCATCCTTCAGCGCTCCGGCAAGTAAAAAGAATGCGGCCGCATGTTCGAATCGTTGCTTTCCAAGCAGAGCAAAAGCGTTTTTCAAAGCCGCCTTCCTCCATCTATCTTCGGCGAAATTATTCGAGAAGAAGGTAGTCATTCGTTCGTCCCGCTGATTTCTAAACAGACCCCACACCAAATTCTTCTTTTTCATTGCTAAATAATAGACAGCCGCGTCTAAAGGATCTTGCTTGTCCTGGAAAGCAGCTTTCGCTATTTTCTCCACGCATTTCTTCAAAACCGTATTGCTCCTAATCCACCAACCTACGCCAAGTTCCTTCAACACAGACCACTTTGGTTGACCTTTGGCATAAGACGGAATTAATCCCAGCAATTCCTCTTCGGACTCGGAATGAAACGCCCACACGAGATTATTCGACGCAATACCCTGTTTCTGGAATTGCGCTCTTTGCGCCAACGGTAAGCAGCGTATCAGATAATTATAATGTTTCATCGCCAAGAGGAACCTGAGGCCGCAGTCATCCAGCGAGTCGGTGGACACAGTTTCGCCGTCCGGAATGCCTGTTAGATTCTCCTTGGCGATAGCGTTCTTTGCCGCATCAATTGCGAATCTTTCCGCGAAGTCGACATTACATGTTGATACGGTATCCGCTAGGGCGAGCAGATGCATTTGGTCGAGACTGGAGAGTCCCGGGAGATGAGTATGAGTCAAAAGGCGCGATAACAGTCTGCCCTGCCTGGGACCAAAGTGAGATATGCCTTGTCTCTCTGGCACTGAGGACCGTCTATCTTTCTGCCGCGAACATTCATAATCCTCGTCCAACATATCGTCCAACGACTCTCCTTCGTCTAAGTTGCTGTCGAAGAGCTCGTTGTAATCGTGCTTGTCCTCGCTTTGCTGATGCGGTAGGTTCGTCTCTTTGTCGGCCATCAGCAGGGTCCATAACGGGAGCGGAGAGATGGATGTAATCTCCGCGTAATCCAGAGTCAATTCCTCCGGTATCTGCGTGGTCGAGCCTCTCGGTTCCAGCGGCGACGTCGTGCCCATATAACTCACCGACATCGTTCTCGAGCGGGACCAACCGCGCTGCTTCACCAGACTTTCGTCGTCGGCCCGCAAAGTGCAGGAGCTACCTATACATCGGACGAGATGCGCCAGTATAGCCTTCACCCATCTGATCTTGCCTGAGTTCAACAGTTCCATCAGCTGCTTGGGATGATACTGCGGTAAAACCGGACAGGCTATCCTCGAAGCTTCGAACAGCCCGTAATCCGGCATGTAGTCGAAACTCAAGTTCTCGTTCTGTATACCGCGCTTCTTCTTGGCATCCAGCATCGTCAGGTTGATGCTACTAACGCGCGACAAATGTGGCATGGAAGACACGTTTGCCAGTCGTCTCTGGGACGTCTCGTGCGCCAGTGTGCGTAGATCCTCATCGCGCAAGTTTCGACTCGCTTGGAACTCGTCCGACTCCTGATGCTGCAGATTCGAGTGGAAGCAATCGTTCTTCGGATTCGGCTTCCACTGCGAGTACACGTGCATCTCGGAATCCATGCCGACGACCAGAATGCCGTCTCGCACCCAGGATATTTGCATGGGCAGCGGCGGTAGACCATCTGCCGTCGTCAGCTCGATTTTGCGCAATTTCATCCATCGGATCTCGTCAACGAATTGCGGCTGAGCCAGGGACGAAGTCTTTCTCAGTATCGGCCTGTTATTGCTCTGGGATTCTTTCATTGCTTTCATGTTAGCCTGCGCCAGATCCGAGCACACTGGGGTGAACAGCATAATCTTAGAACCGACGCCTACAGTCAGAATATGCGAACCGTCTTCTTTAGACACCCAGTCGAGTTGTACCAGATGCTTCTGCGTGAGCGGGCATGTGTTACCATTCTCTATGATCGATTTCCGCAAAGACTGCAGAGTACTGAACGACGGAACCGCCAGCAGACCGGCATTTGCTTTCGTGGAATCACCATTCTCTCCGTTTCTCGAGGACCTTATATCCTCGTGACTGAGGGTCTGCAACACCTGAGTAAGCCGTTGCTTCTTCTGTAAGAATCTACTGTCGTACAAATAGCTAAGGTCTAGATGCTGATCCACCGGTATTCGTGGTAGATGAATGTTCTTCAGATGGATCGTGTCTTCCAAGATCCATTCGCTGCCACCTGTGCTTTCACATTCATATATAGCGACACAAAGATTCACGTAACGCGAATCCGGATCGCTCTTCGTTGGACGCGTAAAGGATTTTCCATATTTATAGGCACAAGCTATACGTCCGCTGTAAGCCGCGCTTATGTTCAACGGCTGACCGGTGATATCGATAGTGGACTCCTGGTCTTTTCTGGTCATCTCCCATTCGCACCATTCGTAGTCCAGCTTGTCATCCGGCTTTTTCGTCACTTTGCATTTCCAAAAACGCACAGTGCTGTCGCTGCATGCCGTCACAATGATATATGGAGCAAAACAGGCGGGATATATCGAGGAGCTACTCAAATGTCCCGCGGCGGGAGCAGCGTGAATCACCTCCACACCATCGGGCAACGGCAATTCCTGAGTGCAGACTTTCGTAGTGGTGATAAGAACATGGCTGTTTTGATGGCGACGGGGCAGGAATGTCGAATCCAAATCGGCCTGACTGTCGCGACGACTCCGGCCGCCAGTTTGACTGGCTCTACGTGATCGTCTACCTTCCGCGTGACTCATTCTACCAGGCGCTCCCTCGTCGTCCTCATCTTGAACCAAATGAGAATCTGGTACATACATCATCGAGCCTGACAAACCGGTAGTTTCTGGTTGCGACGCTATTACCAGTCGCCACATGTGCACAGTGGTGCCCTGCTGCGTACGCTCGAGGACCACTATGTAGAATGGTTCCTCGAAGATTGCCGATTGTTGTAGATCCACCATAGCATCCAACGTGGACTCCATCAGTCCCAGATCATTGGCCGATGTATCAATACCAGGCTGCTTCTCATCGCTTCTCTCGCCCGTGATTAATTGTTCTTGAAAGACGTGGAGGAACTGCGTGTTCTGCCAATCGTGAGTAGCGTCAGCAATAGCATCGAGCTGTATAACGCATCCTGGTCTCGCAGTCGATTGTTGAGACACTATTTTTATTCTGTCGTGAATGGAGTGCCTGACGCCATCGTCTGATGACATATCCGTCGAGAGGCTGGCCATGGAATCCATCATTCTGCTTCTTCTCTCGCTGATCGACACCTCGGCTAATAACGTTCTAGCGTCAATGACAGCTTGATAAACCCTCAAACACTCTCCATCGCTAGCTACGAAGCAGGCACTGGGAGAATTGGATAAGTTGCCTAGTGTTGTGCTTGGTAATAATGTTGGAATCCAAGCTACGTTACTAAATGCCGATATTTCGGGCGAATTGATACGTGCCAATTCGGAAACTCCACCGCTTTTAGATAAAGGTCCTACGGCATCTACGCGCCACAATATCAATTCGCTGCAAAATCCAGTGGGCGACATGATATCCTTATCCTTACAAGAATCATGCTTGCTGCCAAGGTTTTCGGTAGATTCCGTTGACTGAGTTCCAGAAAATTCAGGTATATTATGATGGGAGGTTGTTACAAGTAGAGGCAAGACAGGATGGCAAGTAATATCGTTTACACGGAAGCGATGTCCGGAAGCTCTACATGCGTGCCCTATGCTCAACACTTGTGAAAATTTCGTTTTATCCGCAAACGTTAATTGCCATAAATTCAAAGTACCATTCGAATGCTTCGACACCATAGAAACGATCGGACTAGGATGGGCCAACAGATCCGCGTCTTGCCCGTTTTTATTACCTTCTAATGCGTTAGTTTCCGTTTTCGTTTGATTTTGATCACTCGTATTTTCTATATTTTTCAATAGTTCCTGACCTGCTTTCGAGGTCAAGGTAGATTGCTCCTCATCCTGTTCTATGAGACTGGGTAAGGGAGTCGCGACTTCATTGGGCTCGTTTGTTTTTGTCGAGGATTTTGCAACTTCACGAATATTCAGTAGAGGTCCACCAGTATTGTGAGAATACATTGATACATTATGGCTCATTGTCGACGCATCGCCGAGTGGGAATGCATTCGGAATACGAGTGGAAAATGAAATTTGCGCCTGTCGAAAAGATCCAGGATGATATTCATCCAACCATTCAATATGCCAAATCAAGAAACTCCCGTCTATTGGATGTATCGAGAATAACAAATCTGGATTGTGATGCCAGTCACGTAGCAACGTTTCTATCTTTGTATCCAATGAATCTGGCGCGTGATTCATTGTGGATGTCGCATCCGTCGCTATAGAATTAATGGAGGTTGTATTGCTGTAACATAAGATTTTTTTAATAAAATAGAATTTTACTATATAACGTATTAATATAATTAACAAGAAAGAAGATTATGAGGATTTACCTAAGAGTGGGATGAGAGTGCACACTGTGTGCTAAACTGTGGTGAGATGAGGTAGTATGTGCAGTATGATGTTCATCGCTACTGTGCTCTTCTTGGCTCATTGACCGGCCACCGACGACCGGTTTCTGGGCTGTTGTTTGTAGCCGCACTCCTTTTTCTGAAGCAAACATTATTATTAGTAACTACATCTTTTTTTTTCCAACAGTTTTCAATAATATATGTAATCAATAAATCAAACGCATACTTGGTGTACATTCATCCTCAGAATCATGTTCCACATGTTCAGCATCTTGATGTTGCAAACCTTCCTCTTTCTCCACTACTTTACGAGTCAACTCCTGCAGTATATTTTCGGCTTGCATGGTAAAATGCATTTCTTTGTTATTTAGCCAATGTAGGATAAAATTTGGTTCTCTTTCGGGATCTCCGGTAATTAGGCTTGGTACTAGCGGTATATCTATAACATTAACGTATACTATCCACTGACGATTACCAATATTTCAATAATATAATACTAAGTAAAAAACAAAATAAAAATAAAGTTTTTATGCTACTTTAATTATTGCATAATAAACATTAATACTATACCAGTTTCTGCGTTGATACTGGCTGCCAAGTGAAAATGCATTCCTGGGTAATGACCAGAAGTTTGATAATTATTATGAAAATCGTGTACAGAATATGTAGATGGAAGCGTTGGTAAAGTTGGTGCTGTATGGCCAGCTTGATGTTGCTGCTTAGCATGTCGCCGAATATGAAAACATGTTCTATAAACAAAAAGCTTTATGTATCACCACTTTTTATCAAAATTTCGTAATCGTAAAAATATTATGTTCTTCGTACTTCATGTGTTTCAGTCGCTGCATAAATCGATGTTTGTGCATATTATGATGGCGATGCTTGCCATGATGACCGTGCCTGTCGGAGCCTTCGAACTGACTCATATTAGCTAAGCCTTCGATCTCAGGCGGTATCGTTTCCGCCCATACTCGACAAATATTATCGCGACATGAAGTGACCAACATATTGGATACTGAGCCTCTAATTTATGACAAAAGAAAAATAGATAGTTAAAAATACATATTATTTGTTATATTGTTTAATATATATAAGTTAATTGTTAATCTTTCTTGTTACAAAGAACTCTTTGACAGTAGCACATTTATATTTGAACAAATGTATATTTATTATATATACAAAGAATCATTAGGTTCCCATTTTATTTGTGTATATGTAGAAAGAATATTTTTAAAATAATGTTTTATCGTTATATCAGTTATAATTTTATTCCGCTATTCGCTACTTACTTTGGCATATATTTACTTGTTTTGCGCCAGGAAAGATGCGTTACAGCACGTGGATGTGCAACATAAACAAAACTAAAATTGTCACTACCCACGGAAAAACTTGAATGATCGATGCTTCTTGCTGGAAACACTAGAAACGAAAAATAAGCTTATAGTAACTATTTATATATGTAAAAAGACCATCAAGTTAATAATTTAATACAAATAAATACATACATTGCTTGTTTTCGAACCATATCTTGACCAATCTATCATTCATTCCTGTTGTTGCAAATAGAGTACCATCGGGACTGAAACTCATAAGATGGACTGGAGTAGCCGTACGACATTTCCATACACAATTCCAACCACCTGGATCATTTGCAATAGACACGTCTCCAGGTCCAGGACTCTCAGCTTCTCCTCCAATTGAGAATGTTACAGTACCAGCTGTTAAAAAATAAACTTGTTTTAACAATGTAGTAAAATAGTTTTTAGACACAATAAAATACATATATCTGTAACTCAAATAAAAAAAGCTCAATATTTAACAGCATCTCTATAATATGACAGGTGACATCTTAAATTATGTTCAATCATTTGCATAAAATTATAATTATTTGTAATACACTTTAATAATAATGCAAACTTATATTGTGCAACAAGATGTTCAATGAGACAACCTCAAAAATTAAAGCGTTTTTAAATCATGTTAAAATTGCTATATTTTTATCTGCTTGCAACTGTTTATATATATATATATACATATATATAACAAAATCAAAATTTCAATCGCAACACAGCCATAGAAATAATTTTGTTCAATTCATTCAATACATTCGTTTCTCTCATTCTAATTGGAACAGCGATGCAAGATGATGGTTTTCATAAGTTATAAATGCGGTGCATTAATAAAGCCGTGTTAACATGCAAGTAACATCAACGTTATACGTTCATTCTCGAAAAGAATGAACTCACGATCCTGAGAAGTATTTGCTGTAACATTATGATTGTTTCCACTTGTGCCGACTTCTTCCGTTTGTAACGTTTTTGGCTTTGTAGCTGTAGATAAATTTGCTGTATCAAGTAATGAGAAATATAATTCTATTATTTTAAAATTTTAATCAAGTATTAAATTTGTAAGAGAGAAGGAAAACACATATCTTATGTCATGCAAATGAAATCACTTTGCATAGGACATTGATATATTTTAGTACAGTTTGAAGATAATTTCCCATTCGTGTACACAATTCATTTAAAATATCAGTTTTATTGAAATGAAAAAACTATAAGAAAGTAGACTTACAGTGTTCTTCTTGAAATGGCATGATATTTTGATGCCATAATTGTAACAGTTCGCCACCTGTTAACAATCTGGTTCCTTCTAAATTCCATGATAAAGAAGTAATATTCGATTCTGTTTGCAGACTTCCTGTTTGAACCCATCTATATTCCAATTGCTGTAAAAGAAAAGATTTAGTAAGAATCTTTAAAGATGTTCTTAAATACATATCTAAAAATTTAAAACGGAGAGAAGTATCGATACAAACATGTGAACAGGTGCTGTGGATAAGCGGCGTTGGCTCGAAAATACAGACTTGGTTTTCATAAGCTGCAGCTATCTTTCCCGTATCTGTACTACAGTCCAGACAACTGATCCTGATGTAATTGTGCACAGCTCCAGGAATTATTTGAACTCGTTCGAAATTATTGGCCAAAATCACAATATTACAGCCAGCTGCATATGCCTAAATGAACGGCATAGATCCAAATTAATCTATTAAGCCTTTACTTTTCAACTTTATGTTCTCAAATAGTTTTACGCCGTATCAATTTTTATCTTATCAAATCTCAATTTTATCTCTCGATATGAGATATTATCACTTTCAAAACTACTTTTGATAAAAAGTTTTTAATCAATTTAATAAAATATCCAATTGCGAAGCCATAGGATGAAAAATTAATATTTTAATCCGCAACGCATGAAAAAATATCAGATACAACATGTAGAACGATAAAAGTACACGTTTCCATCGTTTCCCAGAAAAAACCGTGAATCATGGAACGTTCACGTCCCACGTTCGCACGTCTAATCAAAGTGTCATTCGATCAGCTGACTTCCATAATGCGAGAGTGCGTATCGACTTTCGCGATCGCGTACGAAATTCCGCCGACGCGACGGTAAGTAGTCGGTAATATTCGGTAGGTATATCGGGCCCGCACGGCTGGCCGATCTCGCCAAGGACGCGCCGTGTCGGCCGCATCGGCCGTCACGGACGGAGCTGACGGGAGCGCCCGCGGCGCACTTACGGTGAAGGATATTCCCTCGACGGAGCCGACCGCGTAGCAGCGGTCGCCCGCATTGCAGGCGCCGCTCAGTATCTGATGACAATTCATGGTGTCGCGCACAACACGCGAGACGTTAGATCATCGTCCGGCGGCGCGCCTGGTCACCGCCAGCCCGTGTCCTGCGTCGAACCTGGTGCCGGTGTTCCCGTCAACGGGGACCGTGGTGTGCCTGCCGTCGCAAGCCGTCGGGCTGAGGAAGGGGGCTCTGCGATGCCTGGCGATGCCCTCCAAGGACGCGTCACGCGCCTCAGATCGACGCGACACGGTCGACACGATCGGGCGGCCGCGGCGCGGCCATCTTTAAATCGACGTCCCACTGCCCACACGAGCGACACCGCCAGCAGACACCGCCGCGCGTCTCCCCGGCAGCTGTGCGGATGGCCACGGATGGCTGACTGGCCGACCGACGACGGCGGACGGCGGCAGCGGGCACTGGGCAGGCGGCAGGCGGCTTCCGGAGCGCACGCCAGCGCACGCACGCACGGAACGATCCGCATTCCGCGCCGACGGCCGCGCGCGCGCGATTGCGAATTCGCGCGATATCGATATGCCGACGACTTGAGAGTCTTGAGACGGCAGGCGAGGGACAAATGGGGATGATACGTAATGTTATCACGATGTTTTCTGTCTAGGTGATGCTTCGTGTTGACTGACAATGAGTAGTGTCTCAAAACTCATCGATGCGAATCAATTAATTCAGAATTTCGTTTTTTATGCTGTTTAATATTTAACTAATGAAAAGGGACGCGATTTCGATTAAACTCCCATTAACTTAGTAGGTGATTAATTACAATCCTCTTCCGGCAGAATTACCTGCTGTGAAATTTTTCTAATTTAATTTTTTCATGTATTAATGACAAAAAAATTGATTATTGAAGAAACGAAACGATTTTTAAATTCATTTTTCTTCTTCAGATTTATATGTATATTCATGAATCAAGGGATCTTCTAGGATCTACCATATATATAAAGATCTATACATTGGGGACTCTGGAAAACATTTCTTTTTGTTATTATATGTATACCTATTAATTGCAGTATACCAAGACACATAAAAAATAAAATTTAATTTGCAATCACATTTTGCAGATGCTATTTTATTTCTTCTAAATTTATGATTTACATTTTACAACATGAAATGGTAGCGATTATGTAGTATTGTAACGATTTTGCAGTAAAAATATTTAGCATCACCGAGAGATTAACACTGAGAAAAAAAAGTTGGTCTTTTGTAGACGTTACGCTGCAGTCACTTTGAACGAGGCAGGTGAACAACACGTGTAACATTTGCATGTCGTACGCGCCGTCACGTACACAACAGCGTTTTAACGGCAAAAGAAGAAAAATGCACGTTAGCTATAATCGAACGGTGAGCTTCTTCGGGGAAAAAATTATTCACCGTGCGATCGTATCGATTCTTTGTTATTAACCACCTCTGTGCTATGTTTAGCGATGTCTTTCCGAACCGTCTTTCCACTAAAGCGTAATTGAAGCGCACTGGAACGCGCGCGCTCTTCTTCTCCCTCGAATTACAAGTGGGAAAGGTCTCTTAGAAGAGGAGCACGCGAATTAGAGATCTCAACGTATGTGTGTGTGTGTGTGATTCGAGGGAGAAGAGAGAAAAACAATTTATCCTGCATCCGAGTCAGCATGAAACGACGATGCGATTGCTTATCTTACGAGGAACTGACACTCGGCTATGTACGTATCATTAATTGCGACCAGTTGACACCAATTATGAGGCATACGCTGGCACACTATATTCCTAATGATGTAACCGAGTGGACGGCGTGAAAAATATTTAGCTCGCATTGTAAGGCGTCGTACAAATTTAATGCTATATTTTATACACGCCACATGATATTTTTGTAATTTAAATTTAAAACACAAATTTTTCATATTGTAATATTTAAAAAGAAATGTACAACTGATAAAATGAAATATATTTAAAAAAGGCAGAAAGAAAGTAAATACTTTTCTTTAATTATGAAATTAATGCGACATCGTCTTAAGAAATTTGGTACATTTCATCAATACTGTAAATTAATTATTACAAAATTATGTAAAGCATAGAACGACAGGCACGTCATTATTTCAGTAGAATCAACAAGTATGTCATACACGTATCTCCACATTAAACGGCGTGCAATTTTAAACACGTGCGTTTCACCAATTCAAAAGAACAGAATTTTCAAACATATTCAATATCGCTTTGTATTATTTTATGACAGAAACATGATATTATACATATGACACGAGTGGCATAAAAATTAGCGGGGGAGACTGAGCCGTTCTTTAAATTCTTCATCGCACAGTAAAAGCAATTGCAATAAATCTTTTCATATGCAAATACGTATTTACATATTATTTCCATATAGGAGCAGACAAGCAGAAAGAAATCTGAGAATTGCAAATTTCAGCCGTCATTTGTGCGAAATAAATTTCATCCTTAGTAGGTTTTAATCTGTTCATTTGTATGTATGATGTTCTTGAGGATTTCGCGAACGATAATCAGCGTCTGTATTTGCGCGACGTTTCATATTAATGAATAAAAATTCCGCCTTGCTTCAGTCGATTGACGCGCGCGGACTTGGCGTATCGTCGCGTCCGCGCCGCGAGGTCCGCGAGGTCCGCGAGGTAAGGGCGGTAAATGCCGTGCGCGGGCGGCATGTGTGCATGTGTACGCGCATGTGTATATACATTCGCGCAGATAAGAGCGGCATAGAAGCGAAGATATAAAAACCTAATAGCTGCCTGGTCCCCGACGCATGCTCCGTTTCAGGGTCTGGCTCTGTGGGGTGATATCCAGTCGGGTAAGAGAGCCTCGTCTGGTCCGCGTCGATCATTACCTGACGGAGCGCAGAGCCCGTCGTAGACGTCCCAACGAAGGGGAAGATGAGGGTTCACCCGTTCCCAGTCTTCGCTTCTCTACGCTCCGCACGGCGTCGCGAATACTGAGGAACGTCATCGTCCCCGTCGTGCCGAATCGCCACCCCCGTGGCGAAGGGAGCCAAGTCCATGTTCGCAAAAGCGTCGACGGGCTCCCTTGGTTCCGGAGAATTCCGTCGGAGCGACCCGGCTCGGGCGGCTCGGGCGCCAGGCGCCAGGCCTTTATCAGTGATTAAATAAACCAGGCCGACCTCGTCGACTCGCGCCTTGAACCGGCCTTGGGGGCCGACCAGCGACCGACCACGTCATCGGCATCCCCGGGATACAGATCGCGCATCGCCGCGTGTGTACGTAGAGACCCACCTGTGTGTATGGCTGCGTATGTCGGTGTCGGTGTCGGTGTGCGTGCGGTGAAACAACACACACCACCTGTGGCACATCCGTCATCCGCCGTCGTATTTACGTCGATGTCTCTGTCATACATATTATCGCGCTAATTGGAAATTCAGCAATGATACCGTCGTTTACCTCGGCGGCCGTTCCGACGGCCTGGATGACGGAATCGTTATCGGCGTAACTTCGGTGAGTTCTGCCGATGTGCGATCGTGCTTTAAGTGGATTAAATGTGGATAATAAACTTGTTGGATAAACGCATGAAGAATTCACATGCACTTAGATAAAACGTAGTGTGCTTTTTTTCTTTACGTAGAACGCAATTTAGTATTATTATCTAACGTTCAGATGTATATATATATATAGAGCATATTTTTATATTCCGTAAATTTTATTTTATCAATCATTATATGCACTTTAGTTGGAATAATTTTATAAAACTATAATTTTTTATCAGTCTTTGCGATATAAGCTGTAGAATTACTCAAGTTTGATCTCTAGCGATCGTAATTTATCACTCGCAATTACAACGTTTATTTGTATGAGCTCATTCGTAATAAATAAATTAATAATTTAAACATATAAATAAAAAACATTAACGATGAAGAATTCTGTATAATGATCCATCGTCGTTTTAATCAGCACACACATTTTCGTTCAGAATTAAATTAGATTTATCCGATTATTGCCACGTGTCTGTAATATCCAAGTCTAAAAACATCAAAATTATATCGGTTAATTAACACCCTTATTTTCGCCGCCGATCATTGACCGGTATATGCGCGGATGATTCGAAAACATGAGGGGTCGAGCGCGACAATCTTGTTAGTGAATTAATATCAAGCCGATGATCACAGAGAGAAAAAGAGAAAGAGAAAGTAGGAGAGAGGAAGAGATAATTCAATCTAAAATTACTGACTGTCCGTCATCGTGTCGTTCAACATTTTATATTTTTTATATTTTATTATAAATTATTTTAGTTATTATATTATATTTCTTATACATTGAATTTTCTAAGGTATATTAAATATTTTCCCAATACATATAAATTAAGAAAAAACCGAAAATTCCTTTGTTTGACTGAGAATAATTTTAATTGCAAAGGACTGGGACACGGAAATTGCCGTCGTCGATGATATTATGACCAATCAGATGTCCATATCGTTCCGTTCCAATGTGAATATGGACGAACACGAGAAGAACTTGATGACAGGGACGTTGGAGCAGAGGAAAGAGGCCTTCAAGGAAGACGAAGAGCTCATGAGAGAAACTACGAAATTTATCAGCGAAGTGATAGAGACCGCCGCTACAGAGGCTTCGAAAAGAAAAGTTCTGTCGGAGGTAAATGACTTTGCGATTTAATATATCGGATACAACTAGAAGAACTGCACGATGATGAGCAAAGCTCAAGAAGAGATGCATTAATTATTAACGAAACCATTAGGTATTATAATGTGCAGAGTAGATAATGCAATGTTCGTTTTTTGTGTTTCAGGGAGCTGGCACAGGCGAAGGTAAGTACACACCGATCTCTTACGTTTTGACTTTTACGATTAAAATGTTCTAACTTACGGGATTGAAACATTCTTAATTGACTCGCGTCGGCTATAACAAAAGGAAACGAGGATATAAATAAAATGGTAAATATTTTATATTTTGAAGAGGTAGAGAAAAAAAACTGTAGGTAAAGAATAAGTGAAAAAAGATAGTTGAATAAGTGTAGGCGACTAGATTGCTAGATAAAGATAATTAAAAAAATTTATAGATATTTTTTTGGTGAATATATATATATATATTATATATATATGTATATGTAAATAGATAATAATTAAATAAGCATAATTTATTCAATATAGACGCATATTTAAATCGGCGAGTAGAAATATGCTTATATTTATATAATATCTCCGTGGACGGGAAAATATGTAAACAAAAAATTATTGCATAGAAAATCAAGATTAGCATCCAAGCAAGATCGATACTTTGAAGCTAAACATTTTATTTATTTATAAACTAATGATTTAACTTTTCTGATAAGTTATTACTTACAAGTTATTAATTTATTTTCTCTTTCGCATTTTTTTTTTCTTACACATTTTCCCGTGCCATCAATAGCAACGGAGATATTTCAGATGATCAAGTCGAGTGGGACACCCCGTAGAGCTACTTGCCAAGTAGAACGTCGCGCAATTATAATTATCTTTCGAGTTTGATATTTATAACACGTTGGCTATTCGTGTGTGTGTACAGGTAGTAGATTGAAGGGTGGCGATACCATCGCTGGCTGGAACAATCGAGCGCGTGGATTCTGCAATCGTATTCTCAATGCGCTATGCCCGTGCTTCACTAACCATGGTAAATCGTAGAGCGAATCACGTAGTGACCGCTGCCACGCTATTTGCCAGCTTCCATTACAAACAAAGTAGTTTTTTGCATAACGCGCTCATCGTCATATCGCATCACCATCGATCAGGCTGCAGGCAGGCATCCTTCCATATATCATCTACAGGTAGATGAAGAACGAGTCGACCACACCGATCGATCAATTCGAGTATCGAGCCAGTAGTCTCTCTGTGCTCGTTTTAATCGCTTGTTCACTAATCAGCGTAAAACGATGTTCTCGCAGTCCGCCGTGGGACTGCTATTGTTTTTCGTGTGAAATCACGGCCCGATTGCCGTCGAATCGTTCGGTATTAATCATTCGATAAATCATCCGATCCTTCAATGTAGATATTGACAGCACGTAAGATCGTTACAGCTCATCATCAAACGTTCATTCAAAGATGTCTTGTCGCGCGACACGCGCCTATCTCGCAAGACCCTTCGATTCGCACTAATTCGCAAAATCATTAGATGATTTAAACTTGTTTGAAACACCTGGACAAAGCAGATCTGTAGCAATACGGCATGTTTCATCATCGAATAATAAGCGCAACTGGAAACGGCAGCTTGCGTCGAAAGAGACACTGCAGACAATGAGACTGGAGAGCAGGAGAGATAAATGTCAGTTAAAGGAAACGGAGGACGTACTTAATTTTTTCGAAACAGCAAGCGAGCTGGGCGTTTTCAGAGTGCATGCTAATTTTGCATCCCAAGCGGCGCGAAAAAACGACGAGATACCGACGTTCTTCGCGCTGGTACACTTGCATGCTATTTAGATGTGGCGGGTGAACGATGGATACACAATGGAATATGTATTCTTTTCCCTTAGAACTGTTCGCCTGGACTCCGTACCGGTATCGCTTCACAAGACCTTAACCGTTCGATGACTCCCCCGGATTTTCCGTTCCGTCGTGCGAGTGTGCCACAAGCGGGCAAACAGACAAAGTAGAATTATAAGTTCTTTCCATTGTTAATTCGTCGCTTGAGTCGCGTCTCTTGTGCGACTCGTGTGAAGACATCGCATGTCCTACTATCCTGTCCTGAAAATCGGCGCGGCTTTCTAAATCCCGCGGTCTGGCTGAAGTAGAGCACAGTCGTTAGGAAAGATATTAATCGCGCGTGTAAGCACTGCGAACTACCGTACGACACACGAATCGTCGTTGTCGACATACGCCCCGATTAATCTTCCTGATGTCTCGTGAAGAAAGACGAGAGTTCAATTTGCTGTGGCTGCTGTGCAGCCGAGCGTGAGGGAAACTACATTAGTGTTCAATGGAAAAGATAACTATACGTGTAATTGGAAGTGGCTCATCTATTTTTATCTCCGAGCAAACTGCATCGCCTTGTAGTGCAGTTTGACGAAAAAAAAAAAAAAAAATATATATATACGGCAATAGTTAGTCTTTTTATTCTGTTCAACTTTGAGATGTCATTTTTACTATTCTGCAAATTTTTCAAATGAGTATCCTGGCAATAATGCCGCGTGATAGATAGTTCCTCTCGCATTCTTCGCAATATTAAACTTGCTTTGATCTGACGTATAAAAATGGGATTTTTATATACAAAATTAAACAAAATAAGTATGTGATGTTTTGTTTTTACATTTTTCTCTGCAAAGTTAGCAAAGTAACGGTGTGTATAAACTCTAATTTTATATTATATACAATGCAAAAGTTGAAAGATTGAATATTGGAATTTATAAATGACAGAATGTAATAAAGTTAGAAAGGAATGTGACGACATATTTACCTCGTCAAGGTTTATGGTGTGAATAGAATCTGACATATCGAATATTTGAAATTGTAAAAAGATTATATTATATCATGAGACAGAAAAGATTACATCTTGCGACATATTTTAACTTACCGGTTATTAACAATTTGTTAAATATTTGAAAGGGATATGATACGATTTTCGATTAATTCAGAGACCTTTAACTGGTTAACGTCTGTTCATGTTTGAAGGCATTATGAAGCATAGCAATAATGCATATAATGAATATAACTAGAAAATTTATATCAAACTGTACACTTTACGTGTGTTTATGTGTCATAGAATGTCAAACAAGAGAATTAGTCAAGCGTACCGTGCTCCATGATGTCGTCGATATTAGTTTTGGCTTGAAAATTATCAAAGAGGGTTCTGTTATAGATAAGCAACTGTAACGCCATTGCTTGTTAGGCACAGGAGAATCGGATCAATACCGTCGGTATGAAACTGTCAACACATGTACAATCATTTATCAGAAATGTAGATGTGTGAGTAGTGATTGCCGCCATTTATTTCCTCCCGAATCTGTAAAACTTCGTTAAGCTACGAGAGAAAGATTGCTTGTGCGCAGATCGTGTAATAAAATTGTAATAGAGCAATTAATCGCAAAGATAAATTTCAATAATCGAACTACGTTCTCAAAGCGCTGTGTGTTCGCCGTATTCACATTGACTGTACCTGTGTCAATCAACATTATAAACCGTTAAACATAATTGTACAATTACATCGTTACACAGGGTATTCTTGGAGAAGACGTGGTATACTAGTGATGTAGTAGCTTCACTCGCGGCAGAATTCAAAATTGAATGTCTTTCAATGAATATTATTCAAATCTGTCAATGTCTATTCTGGCGAAAAATCTAATTTCACAAACAAACAACTGATTCGACAAAATGTCGAGGCAAGTGTCCCCGACATTTGCCCTTTTTTTAGAGTATTCCACGGATATTATCTGCAATATGTCAAAAGAATGAATCGATACAAATTGTTTATCCCTGTGTAACGTGTCACTATCGTGTATGTACGACGTACGTAAATGGCGAATGACTATATTTCGACGTTGCAACATCGGAAAGGTGTTGGGAAGAAAATCAATATATCCACGCGGTCCTCGTTTTGGCCACGAATCGCCGTTGCAGAGCATGTGCCGCCTACATATTTTCACTGGCAAAAGCTAAGAGTGGGCGCTTTTACCCCCTTTAAAGCGTCAGCCTTTTCGCTCTTAATCGTTCGTCTATATGTGCATATTTTAATTCCGATTATAGTGTGCAAGGGGCATGCTAGGAGGTTGCGGGGGTCCAATATATTTATTTTCTTGCACACACATAACACACACACACTTATATAGCAGATTGTCTCTGATGATTTGCTGAACTGAATTCTCATTCGCATATTCCTGGAACAAAGAGAGACTACGCAAAGAAATACTTCACGTTGCCTATTTAGATGTATAGAGGGATCAACAGTGTATTATGTATATCAGAGACGAGTGACAATCAAATGTGTGTGAATTGTCTTGATATATGTACATATATATATGCGTTATACATATAAATACAGATATATAAAATTTAATATCGCGATAAACTTTGTATTTTGCGTTACCGGAACACGCTCGATATATAAAGGAAATGTATTATATTGCATCGTTATCTTCATATCTTCGGTGCCGCGAAATCGCAGGTTAGCAATTAGCTAGCCGTTGATAGATATCAAACTACCAGACACATACCATTGACAGACTCATAGCACTTATGAAAGTATTATTCTGAAAACGATGTCACGTATATAAATACACAATAAATATTTACGTTAAAAAGAGAACACCTCTATCTGTCATTTAAATATGTTTATATCCCCCAACCCTCACTTTTTTATTATACATTTTGACATTTTGAAGAATAGACGTTATATTTTTGTTTTTGCACAAATGCTCGTTTGCAATCATTAAGTATCACGACTTATTATGAATTATTATGCATTATCAACTCAGTAAAGTTCTCAAATACGAAGTTATGTTGCGATTGATATAACATGTCTTTGTACATTGTGATTGCCATGGTAACGGAAGTCCCTTGCCAAGCACGAAATCCAGAAACGATAAGTTACAACAGTAAGTTGAAGGAGAGAGAGGTTCAGTGACTATAATTTTGTAATTTTCTATTTAAAATAAACGCTTAATGTTCTCCAATTTACATTAGCGTAACAA
>VBVQ01002995.1:0-14761 GCA_011636635.1 Tetramorium simillimum | reverse complement strand
TCTGAAGAATGTCCTTGAGGTAATAAGTAATTCGATTTATTCTGGTACACACTGGTACACACTTTGTTCCAATTGAATCGTGCACATCGCTACACTTCGTGTCTTCCTGTGTACGTTTGTGTTAAGATGTGTTAAACAATTGGAAAGCACCCATTGGACCAATTGGACATACTGCCATGTTGGGGTATGTGGTTAAAATTTGCGCTGCACGACCTTTCTTCCCTTCCCGTCGTTCATCTATAGACCTTGCTCGCGATCTATAGCGAATGTTCATGAATAATCGTCATGGATGTATTATGAACGCAATGGAAAACAATAATTGCCAATGGGATTTAGACGTGCGAGTTCAAATTTATTTGCGGAGCTCGATTTCAGATGATCCTCGGATTTCTAATTAATTCGCAAAGCTCCAGATTCACCTTCGTCAATGAGCTCGATCGATGGACGTCAGTGACATGAGGAGTGTGCCAGCGCAACAATGCTACAAAATATTATAGCGTTTTGTGAATTGAGACGAGAGATGAATGATCACGTGCAAATTATTGTATATAGAGACCACATGGTTTTCGACAATGTCACTGTCAACGTGCACGGTGTATTTAGAGACAAAAAGCACAGTAAAAAGTTCCCATCGCTTGTAGACGACGATGATATTTGTATATGTAAATTCACGCCAGTTTGCCTGTGCAAGAAAGGACTCAATTCCTACCTAGTCTCAGCCTATGTTGCAACGCTGTCAAAGTCATATGTCTATCGTAAGAACGCTATGAGGGTGTTGAAACATTTTCAGACATCGTGCGACAGGCCATTCAGTGTAGAACACTCGCAGATAATATTTATAAGATTGAGAGCACCGAGTAAACAATTCCTGGATAGTAAATGGCAAGTATTGCGATGATTTTACGATACGACTTAAATTCATGTGGTTTCTTTCACATTTATCCTCCTTTCTTAGGAGCGAAAAATTAATGCAAATGGTTGTAGAGAGGCAAGAAGCTGATCACGCCATGTCTTGGCTGTCCACGCTTGGAGGAGCGTTTTCCGCATTAGGGGAAGAATTTGAACACTGTGTAAGTTGCGGCTGATTTGTTCGTCGACGTATACGCAATGTACTTTTGTTAATCCACGGTATTTTGTATGCAGGCTAAAATGGCAGGCAAAATCTCAATGAAGCAGTTCGAATTGGCGTTGCGCCTTAGCAATCCTCTCCTTGTTGCCCGTTGCAGATTGTACACTGCCTTAAGCTTCATTCAACGTGGCTACTTTTCTACTCCAAAGAAGATGATACGACAAATTTACAAATTTGCAATTAAAGAAAAGGACGTTCGTCTCCAAAACATGTGTCAGGGTGTATGGGCAAAATTGCGACATACGTACAAGCAATACAGACAGCAAAAGAAATCTCTGTTATTGAACACTTTGCATATATCCTCAGAAGATTAGGAAAACTACACTTTCTGTGTTTTTGTATAAGCGTGTTGATAATATATTATTTTGCAAGCATATTGTAGTCCCAAAATTTTAACCGTATCTTTTCGATTAAGATAAATTTGAAATTTAGATATCCATATCAAGCAAGAAATAGGCAATAAATTTAAGACGGTTTATTGAGCAAAAATTTTTAATCATATCGGCAAGTTAAATTTTACATCGCTATCTATATATATCATCTCTCTATTGCTTTATTTTGTAATGTGTACACGTGCAAATTTAGAAATTAACATGCAGAGAAACACGAGCGCCTCTACATGCGCTATGTCATACGTTGCTGCATTTAAATAATGAAAATTTATTAAATCGTAGGTATGCACGACGACGGGAAATTGTTTGCACAGTCTATTTATTTTTGTTTGTATGAGATGTTTGTCGCGCGTATTAAGAACGGTGTTGAAACAACCATTTGGTTAATCATGAAGCGGTAAATTGCATTTAAGACTGATACATTATTGCCTACTAAGATAAAGTATGCGATGCAACGATAGCACTCCTCCGTTTTCGCCGATACGTTGCACGATCGGAAATTGCGGGTTTTCTTTTTACGCACGCATAAAACGATGATATTTCGTTCGTGATTTCAAATATGGTAACTCATACATTCAGTCTTGATGATTGAACTAAACGTTGCCCTCGTATACTGTAATAAACAAAACGGACTTACAACTTTATATGAACGACAAAGCCACTTATCAATACTGCTGCATTCTCTTGTATAAGGTATAAAATATTGGTATATTTTGTACAATCACTGCCCCCGAAATTTTTATTAAATACTTCGTTTCTCGTGTGTTATGCTTGAAATCTTCCATGTGTAAAATAAAACGGCTTGCCATTGCATTTAGTTAAATCACTTTAACATCAATGAGCGAGCGTGCCCATGGGATCCCAGGCAGGTAGGACGATGGGTTCCTGATTGAATACAGCCATCACGTCTGCGGGTACGTATTTTTTATCTACGACCGCTTCAAAGACAAAATCGGCGAACCATTCGGTCGACATGACCTGGTAACCTTTCTGCCCGTGATCCTCGCCCCATGAATTCTCTATCCGGAACTTTTTTATCTTACCGTCTCGCTGAAATAGAATACGATTCATATATTAGATATATCAACAATATTGTTCGACGTATTTTACGCCGTCGATATAGAATAGTATTAAAAAAATACCTCTATTGAAACGGCCGTAAGTGCCATTGCATGTACCATCATAGAATCCCCATAAAGCAGTCTATCGGCCTTGGAAAGTCCGACGTGAATGTCAGTGCCAAACATCAGCTCAAAGTTGTAAGCTTTTATATCGTGGATACCATGCTTATCTATTAATCTCTTGTTAACATCGCAACCGAACCAAACAGGCTCATTATCTTTGATACTCTCGGCGCACAGTTTCATCAGCAATTCCACCGGTTGATTGTTGTAGCGGGTAGTTTTTCCATTCACGACGTTTCCCAGGCAATCCACGGTGTACAGTTTCCCGTAAGGATTAGCTGGTCGTGGATCGGTTACCAGGCATACTTTATCGTTCACATTGTAGTAAGGTTTCACATAGGTTTCGTAAAACTCCAGTGGTGTGATCGGCCCCACGCAAACGTAATTCTTCGACTTGTCGTAGTATTCCCATGTAATCTTCTCAGAAGGTACACCCAAACAAATACCAATTATTCGGTAAATCACCGTCATTTGCTCATTTATCCGCGTCTTCAGCTCGTCGTCAGACGCATCGTTGTCGATCATGTCCCGCAGAGCCTTGGCGTACTCTCTCAGCTTACTCTTCAGTAGGCTATTCATGCGGACGCTCGACTCGCAACTGTATGCTTCCGGGAAACACACTTTCGGCACGACACCGTGTCTGGTTATCAGGTTCACGATCATGTCCCACTGGCCACCGTCGCAGGTGGGGTCGGTTAACAGGAAGTTAACCAAACGGCCCTCGACCGGTTCGCCGCGTTTCGCAGTGTTCACGATGTTATGCAGAAAATAATTGCAACGTTCTACCTGCAAGGAAAATATGGCTGGTTGTAATATCAAACGGTACATAACAAAAGTAACAAAGCCGGCGGCGCAACGTTGTCCCAAAAATAACATGCACAGACCTTATCCCAGAAGAACAGGTAAGCCTGGCTAAACTCAAACTCGTCTAGATTATGCTGTTTCATGAAGCTGGTTCTCATGACGTTTAGGATGGCAAACAGCCAGCATCTTCCTGAGTTCTTCTGATTAGATACGGGCTTGCCCTCGGTCTCGATCTTGTGGGTGAAGACGTGGTGGGTCTCCTCCAGGATCTTTCTCGAGGCGCACGCTTCGATGGGATTCGTCTTCGTGCAGACATTCTGCGCCAACACATTGCGGCTGTCGGCGTAAAACTTCTCACGCAGCTGATTGAGAACCTCGAGAGTTAGCGGACCTGTCGGGAAGAAACGTTCGGTTAAAAATTCTGCGCGGCCTCTCCGCCTCGATTTCAGCTGCCGCGTCAGCCGCGAGCGAAAAACGCGCTATCATCGTCGTCGCGTCGGTAAACATTTATACTCGAGACAAAGATACAGAAGACCGTTTGCGCGTTCTGATAACGACGGGGCGGGGGGGTTCGCGGGTGTCGATTTTGAAAATATTAATAGCTCTCCCGAGGGTGTGGCTTGCTCCGAGGCAAAAAAAATCGGGCATATTCAGAAAGGTTAAGGCTGGTCAGTTACAACCTCGCGTGTCGATTCTCGCGTCTACGCGAGCTCTTTCACGCGGAGAGATCCGCAGGCCTCTCCACGCCGAGCGTTCTCATCGTGAGAAGCCGAGAGGTCGTATCTCGATTTACATAGTGCATACATGCGCAACTTACAAACGACCATCGTAACGGACACAGCGAGCACAAATCCAGGCGACACTAAAGAACAGCCAACAAGTCCGCGATCGCGCTGCGCTCCAACTGGCGTTCAGGCAGGCTCCGCTGCGACCCTGCGACGCGTTTATGGAAACGGCGCACCTCGCTTTTATCCCGTGATCGATAGACAAAGCAAGATCTATGTCGCTCTATCTCGCTCGCTCCCTCTCCTTTGTGCGCTCCGCCGCGGCCGGCCGAAATGCACGATCCACACACATGTGACTTTTCGTTCCAGGGGAGCTTTTCGAGCGGTTACACAAGACCTGCCCCGAACTGGCGCGGCTTCCTGCCAGGCCGGCATATCTGTCAAATAAATGAATGAATAAACATTTCAGCGCGATAAAATTACATGTATAGTATTTAGATCGTGGAAAATTTCTTTAACTTTATCGTTTCTGATATCTTTTATATCTGTTATCTTTTACTTGACACTTTAAAGTTTTTAACATTTCGAAGCAAAAATGATTTTACACAATAAAATTGCGTAATCTCGATTAATCTTTCTTTCTCTGTATTTACATATTCGTTATATTTAGAATTATTTTTACATTTACATACATTATCAAATTTGATTCGAATTATGCCATGCTAGAAAAAAATTGATAATTAAAGAAGAGATATTCTTTTACATGGGAACGTGCAATAGGTTTTCAGGAGAAAATATGTACATTATAATTTTATTTTAAATCGTCTGCGAAATTAGTTTCAAAAGTTATCACAAGACTCACGCTTAGATCAATGTCGATTGTACTTGAAACTATATATTATCGTCACCTAATAATTGTTATATATTTATCTAACTAATAATCGCTTATAATTATCAATCCTTGTTTGAAGATTCAGATTTCTACGGTAGGGGTGGATGGCTCCGCTTTCGATTCTAAAGAGAACGGTGGTATTCTGCAATCGAACGCGTATCCGTCTTCTCTTTCCATCCTAAACGTTCCCCTGAAAACAACAATCGTTGAGAAAACAATAAATAATATCTCTTCTCACATTGATCAGAAATCAAGTAATCGTACTTACCACATATGACCACTAGGAGCTTGCAAACTCACATGACTACTATATTGAAAAGCGGGTAAAGCTTTCGATAGCACAGGTTCCTGACCTACTACTCCTCTTCCTCTAACAGTTTCCAACGTACCCGACAGGCTGAATATTCTCCAATGTCTTTCGCGCAACTGCACACTCAATTCACCCAAATTTTCGAGTCGGATGCAATAACGCCACTAGAAAAAACGGAAGATATAACAAAGAATTAATGTTTAAGTCAATTTCGGACTCTTTTCCAAGTGAAATAAAACGTTTGACTTTGCTACAGACTCACCCAATATACAGAAGTAGTTTGACTCTCTCTGCAACCCATGTAGAATGGTATAACGGTAATGCGAATACTCTCGGTCGTTTCCTTATGTACATCCGACAACTCGAGCCAAGGATGATTCTTTTTCTGCCATGTGCGAAGAGTCTCCTGCGCCACAAAGCACGGCTCCTTGTCTGAATGGTAGGTCAGAAATTTATCGAACAGTTCGTGTTGCAGCGCCGCCTTCTCGTTCGTGGTATATGGCAATACGTCCTCGTGAGCGACATAATCTAATCCTGGAATAGCGTACAGGCTACGACTGCTCTCATGATTGCCCAGGAAAGTAACTGCCTCTGTTTGAGCACGCTGCAAACATGTGTATAAAAATGTGTGCACGCTACATATTAATTACTATAATGGTGCGTTCAGGGAGACGCTTGTAGCTTATCAGCATGTCTATCTTTGTTCTATTTTTAGTGAGTATGGAAGATAGACTAATGCTGATAGTGCTAGCGTCTCCCCGAACGTACTCTAATATAGTTTCTGGATAATGCTTACTATGTAAGGACAATCGCGTTGATCAATCAAAACTTGATAAAACGTATGTGTCCTGCCTTTTACTTCCTTTTCGCCAACACTGTTGAATGTGCTATTATCCTTTCTGTAATTAAATACACAGCTCATATATATATTTATATTTGAAGCAAATAGATTTGTTTATCCATATAATTATAAATAACTATACATACTCATCCTTCTTACTAGATATATCTCTGTCATACACTCTTGCCAGCCATGGAAATAGGATCACACCTCGGTAACCAAAGACTCTGTGTAAAATCAATTGACCCGTCTCATATTTCCCCTGTAACTTTGGTGTTTCCAGTTTGCCGACTTCTGCCAACCTGCAAGCACCGTCACATTACAAATACATTACATAATTAAGTATTGTTTATACTCTTTCTATTATGCCGACTTAATTTATAACATAGCAGATTATAACAAATTATATAATTCATAAAAATAGATCTAAAACCTAACTAGACTTAAACTAATAAGGATAAACAATCACATAAACGAGCATACAAAATTCTTTTTTGGCACACTTTGACTAGAAATGTTCTTTGACACAGTTTGTTTTTATTTGCCACGTCCATTTATTTCATTCATGTTCCTTGTTTGATTTAATTCTTAAAGCTTAATACATATACATATATACTTCATTCTCATTTCATCTCTTTCTCTCTCTTTTCTGAGCTATAATGCTTGGTATAAACAGAACAAGGAAAAACTGATTTGCAGTAATCTGCGTCGTAATGGATCCTCACTCAAAAACGAAATTTTCCTTCCTTAACAGCTAACCGTAACGTGGAATTATTTAAAGCGTTCAACAATCTAAAAATTTCGTTCACTTTATATGTACCTGATGCATCGCACGTGTTGCAGGCGTGTCACAGGCGCTTTCAGGAGCGATCGTTTCAGGTTGCGGCCAACGAGATTCCGCACGAGTTCCATAGTTATTTGAGAATTATTGCCGATACCTGACGTGGACTTGGTGGGATTTTACGCCGCAGGATGGAACACTGCGGACGGCCGCTGCTGTGTTGACATCTCTACTGATTTATACGGATCATATCAGAATATATCGGAGGTTATACTGTTTATATCGCCGACGAGTTTCGGGACGGGCAACGGGGTGGGGAAAGGGAGTAGTGGAAAAATTGAAATGGGAATCGAGGATGATGAGGGAAAGAGGAGCCTACATCGAACAGCACGTCTTGGGCATTTTATACGTAATTAATTTAAATAAAAAAAAAAAAGAGAGAGAGCTCGCTAAATTAATTTAAACAACGAAAATATACAAGTGTCGTGTTTTCAACAATTAAATCGATTCGTGGCACGATTGGAGGACGCCAGCGATTCTCGAACAGGACGTCACGTCCGATTCGTCGCCGCGGATGCGTGTCGCCGGGAAACGACGCGCCCATTGACCGGGGTCAGACGTAAACGGCGTCGCGGTTCTGTGAGAACGCGGCCGTCGAGTTCGAGATAAATCGCGCGGCGTGCGGCGGCAACTTCGCGCCGCGTGGCGGCGGGTCCCGTCCACCAATGAGATCGCGGGGCGAGGCGGACCGGTGATGTAGCGACGCCGCGCATCGCGCGCGCCGTCGTGGTTGGCGAACTTCAGACGATCGAATTGCGCTGTCGCGTCCCTCGGCACGCTTAACCGCGGTACTGAAAACCGAAGTCTCCGCCGCAAGTTTTGCACTTCCGACGACGCTCCGGTCGCGCTGACCATGCCAAGTGTCTACGGGAAATTGCGCGGAACACGTCGCGGGCGGTACGCACGCACTTAGTTAAGAACCAGGCGGTCGGTGGCCGCGGCTTGCGTGGCCCGTGGCGAGTGCAACCCCCGTGAGAGGCGATCCACCGCGCGGCAGCGGTCGGCCCGTCGTCGGATATACTTGCTTTCGTGATATTTCCAGTGTCACGGGCCCTGCGGCGCCTATGCATATCTCCAGGTAACGTACCACCACGTCGCCGCCGCTCGTTCCCCTTTCCCGCCACGGCGTTCCCGGGGCCCCGCCAGCACACCTCGCGAGTCCCCGTTACGCGAGTATCTTGTTTACGTCGTGGCTTGTATACGTGCACGGCGAGCGCACATAACCTCGAAACCGACGGCGAGCTCGACGGTTGCCCGGTGTTCCGATACGCAGTACGCCCGTTCGCTCGCCGTTCACCGCGTCGAGTAACTCGGCCTTTTATTCCGCATGCGATTCACCCGCTTGTTTGTGAATCGAGGTGACTCTTCAGCTTGGCGTCCCTTGTGAAGATTGTTGCGAACACCCTGTATGAAGAGGCTTCCCCAGTTTTCACGTTTCTCACGATTATCATAGTAATCTGGCGTTATGATCGTTCGCGCGCCGATGCTTTTGTCTTAAATTATGTCGGAATGTGATTTATGCCATCAATCCCCTTTTTGAAAATATTACCAGCGTTGTACCTTAAACATTAACATTGAGTTTCGTATCAAATTTTTAGAGAGTATATTTTGATATGTTGTGTAAATTCTTTTGAACTGATTTAAAAAGCGCATTTTAAGATGTTCTACAAGAATCTCATAGTTTCATATGAATATATAAATTAAAGACTTATTGCTCTTTTAAATGTTACTTTGTTGTATTTTCTGAAAACAAGATTATATTCTTAAATATAGCGTATAAATGAGATAAGATATCAGTGATATATTACTTAAGATATAGACCTTGTAAAGAAACTAAACAAATTGAGGAAGATATTAAAATGTCATATGCCTGTATTATAAATTCTTTCCAACTCAAAGTATGTCTTACAGATTTTTACATAGATAAATATCGCATTACAGAATTTGGACCGTGTTCTAGAATACATTAAAGCAAAAGTGCTTAGTTACATTTGGTTGGTTTACTAAATAGCCACTATGTCTGAAATAATATACCCACAAGGGTGCAGATCAGTCACCGAAGATTTAGGTCCGGATGAACTGATCAGAAGACTCAAGGTACAATTTGAGATTATACACTATTACTGTGATAATAATAAATACAAGACACAGTATTAAGATATGACAAATATGTAGACACTAGCGCACACGTTGCAAGCTATGGGACAAGATGAGGGAATGTACCAGCAATATATACCACTGGCACTACACTTGGCGGAAGAGCACTTTCTGATGCATCAGAGCAAAGATGTACAACTACTGATTGCTTGCTGCATCGCAGATGTTTTAAGAGTTTACGCACCAGAAGCTCCTTACAAAGACGCCGATCAAGTAAATATTTAAGTTATAAGTTATCAAATAATTCATTAACCATTTATGTGAATTTAAAAATGGAACTTGATGTGAATTTAAAAATTGTCGGTTTAACTAAACAATTTATCATTATTGTTTATGACTTTTTAGGTCAAAACAATATTCTTGTTCCTTATTAAACAACTGGCAGGCTTAAAAGATCCTAAAGATCCTGCTTTTAAGAGGTATTTCTATCTACTTGAGAATTTAGCTTATGTCAAATCATTTAACATGTGCTTTGAGCTAGAGGATTGTCAAGAGATTTTCTGTGCGTTATTTTCTCTCATGTTCAGAATTGTGAAGTGAGTATATATGTCAGTGAAAATGAAAAAAATAGATTGTTAAAATTTCTACAATGTGATGTAATTAATATAATTTATTTTTAGTGATGAACATTCTGGCAAAGTTAAAAGCTTCATGCTAGATGTTTTGTGCCCACTTATTACTGAATCGGACATTGTCAGTAACGAACTTCTGGATATCATACTTATGAATATCGTAGAACCAAACAAGACGCAAAAGAAGAATGCATATTTGCTGGCTAAGGAGTTGGTAATCAAATGTAGTGATACATTAGAACAGTACATTCAAGCAGTAAGTAATGAAAATGTTAAAAATTTTTATCGAGAAACATGTGCCGATTTCCTTAAGGATATTTATATACAATATTAAAACTTCACAATATTTACAGTTTTTCAATCATGTCTTAATACTGGGTAAGGAGGAGAAGAGCTTACAAATTTGCAAGAAGGTATACGATCTGATTTATGAATTGAATCACATATGTCCGAGTGTCTTGCTGTCCGTCCTCCCGCAACTAGAATGTAAATTAAAATCCTCTTCTGAGAATGAAAGATTGGGCGCTGTGGCATTGCTGGCTAGAATGTTCTCCGAAAAGGGGTCACAATTAGCGGTACAGCATACACAGTTGTGGCGGGCGTTTTTGGGACGATTCAATGACATTAGCGTGTCCATTCGTATTAAGTGTGTGCAGTATTCAATGCACTTCTTGCTAAACCATCCTGAATTGAGAAAAGATATCACAGATACCTTGAAACTGAGGCAACACGATGCCGATGAAAGTGTCCGCTACGAAGTCGTTATGGCTATAGTGACAACTGCCAGACGAGATTTCGAAGTTGTGTCGGATAGTGAGGATTTGCTCGAATTTGTCAAAGAAAGGACCTTGGACAAAAAGGTAGAATCTTCAATCTAATAAAGCTAAAGCTTTAAGTTTAGGCTGTTTAAGTTTATGGCTTGAATTTATTAATAATTATCTTTTCAGTTTAAAATACGGAAAGAAGCGATGTCTGGCTTGGCTATGATATACAAGAAACATTTGAACGATGCTGACGTGCCGCAAGCTACAAAGAAAGCAGTTATTTGGATAAAAGATAAAATATTGCATGGTTATTATATGGCAGGCATGGAAGACAGATTGCTGGTGGAAAGATTGCTAAATACATGCCTAGTACCTTATCAGTTACAAGCTGAAGAAAGAATGAAAAAATTGTACCATCTCTTGGGTACAATTGATGATCATGCTTCTAAAGCATTTGTGGAACTTCAGAAGCATCAACTTGCGTATGTTTATTATAATTGTTTTAATTTACCAATTGCCACAAAAATGTCTTCTAATACAAATTAATTTTATACATGTTTAGTGTGCGAAGAGCGGTAGTTGAGTGGCTAGACATTGTAAAGAAACCAGACGCTAAAAATGAATTAATGACGAAGATTCATCAGATATCGCGCTTTCTGCCAGATCCCATGAAAGTGCAGGAATTTCTTCAGAAATTTAGCTCTCATATGAAGAAAGACCCCAGATTATTACAAGAAATGGAAACAATTGTGCAACCGAATGTCTCCTGCAAGGAATGCGCTGAAACGATAACAAAAGTTCTCAAAAAGTTAGGACAGCCTGTTATGACTAATTTATACTATAATACAATTAAGATGTTGCTTGAAAGAGTAAGCTCTGTTATGATTGACGAAGAGGCAATCCGGGTAAGTATCTTGTCTTTCAGAATTTATTTTTTCTTTTCTTGTATGAAGTTTGATATCTATGTATGTGTGCAAATTAGGTTTTGATTGGATACGTCTTAGACTGTTTGAAAGGAGGTAACGTGATAGAAGAGGTCGGTCTTAATCCGAATAATGCCGGAGAGAAAGGATTGAGACTATTAGTGGTAAGTCGACAATTCGGTATCCTAAAACTAAATGTTTGAATATGTTACTTTAATGTAAATTTTGTTATACATGAAGAGATTATAATTTTGTAATTAAGAGCATATTCAAAATATTCCAGATGCTTTCATTTGTATTCGGTCCACATTTCTTGCATAACGACATCTTGATGCAATTGGTCAATTTACTTGAATTAGAGGACGAGATGGTAGCACCTTTAGTTCTCTCGATCTTTACATTCTTGGGAAAATATAAGCCTCTGTGCGACGTAGCGCCGGAAATTATGAATCTTATGGTACCGATATGCAAGAATTTTGCCGAGACCGGAACACCGAAGCAGGCAAAGCAAGCCGTGAGATGTTTGTTTGTCAACATGACCAATATTCACGATACTATCTTCCCGGAAATTATCGAAAGAATTAAGAACACGCTGACACCGACGTCGGAATATTATCGGACGTCTATAGTTACGTTAGGTCACATAGCGTATAATTTGCCAGACAAATATCAAGTACAAATAAAAAATATGGTGTCCAGGAAAGTAAGTGCAATAATGTTGTAATGTTAACAGTTACAATGAGCTTTTTAATACTTGGTTATACACAATGTGACCTTCATTTCTGCAGATAGTTAAAGAATTACTAGTGAAGGAAAGCAGCGAGCAAACCTCGGAGGCTATTGAGGGAGATTGGTGCAGAGAAGATCAATTACCTGAAGAGACACGATGCAGATTGGAAGGCTTGAAGTGCATGGCTCGTTGGTTGTTAGGCTTGAAGACTGACGTATTGTCAGCGCAAAAGACGTTTAGAATGCTGAATGCTTTTATGGTGAACAAAGGTGACTTGTTATCACAGGGACGTTTGAGCAAAGCTGAAATGAGTTGGTTGCGGTTGCAAGCAGGTTGTTCAATGTTGAAGATATGTGAACAGAAGGGCGTCGGCGATCAATTCACCGCAGAACAATTTTATAATCTTTCACAACTCATGGTGGTACGTTCCGCGTGAATCTATTCTTATGTTTGATATAATGAAAAACAAATTCCAGTCATAATTTATTCATCTCAATCTATTGATACTTAGGATGAAGTTCCTCAAGTTAGAGAAGCTTTCGGTGGTAAACTGCACAAAGGTTTAGGAAGAGGAATTCCAAATAAATGTCTACCCCTAGATTTCATGGGTTATTACGCTTTGGCTGGCAAAGAACAAGACAAGAGATTAAAATGTGTGTTGAAGACATATATGCAGACAGACATAAATAAAAGAAGGGATTACGTGAAAACTCTTTCATTGGGTACTGTTGAGCGGGCCATGGGTAAGAAATTAAATAGTAAATTATAGCCATTAAGGCAAATTTACTATCACATTTTCCAGTTCATTAAATCACCACTTAATCATACATTTTTCTTATTACTTTGTGATGTTTTAGACCAACTGCCCCATATTTTGCCGGATTACATGCTAGTTTTCGCAGTACCTATTCTTGCGCATGACCCCGAATTCACGAGTCATATAATGGTGAGCCAGTTGAAAGTCATTCAACAATGTCTTTGGTTCATCTTGGAGCCTCTCATTACGAAAAACGAATATTATTGCTACGGATTTTACAAAAACCTTGTGGAACGAATGAAGAGCCATAAAGATGCATTGAAATCTGAGGACAACGAAATGAATTATGTAATTATTGTAAATTAAATTTGTCCAACTCATTCCAAATCGTTCACGATTAAATTTAATTTTTATTTTTGTCACCTATAGAAATTGTGGGCTGTTTGTGATTTGGCAATGAATGTAATATACACCAAGACTACCAATTTTGACATGAAAGAGTTTCCGAGTGAAACGCGAATTCCCACGATGTATTTTAAACGGTCAGACGAAACATTGCACAATCAGAAGAATTACTTACCTTCAGAATTACAAGTGAACATGACGAATGCAAAAGGAAAAGGATCATTCCACAATACACACACGGTTAATGAAAGACCACAGCGCAAGGCTAAATCCAAACAACAGAAGGAAGTAGGCATTGGGCCTAATGAAACAGATGCAAGGGTAAGATGATGTTTTAAAACAATTTTATGATGTTAGTTTGATTATTGACTTTAGTTCATTTAATTTAAATTAGCTCAATATATGTGTGTATTTTATATATTTATATATATATATATATATATATATAATGATAAATATTTATGTTAATTATATTACGGTAATATTAACAAAATAATTGTGATAAAATTTCATACAAATTTAATACTTCGAATATATATAATTGTGATTTCAAGCTGCAAGTTGGAGAAGTGGAATGTATCGATGCACAGGTATAACTTGGATGTAATATTAGACTAAAACTGTGTGCCTTTCCTATAAACATTCTAGTGTTTTAAGTGTGAAAAATGTATTTGTAAGATGTATTCACATAAATTCATTTACAGCCTGCGGAAGCATCAGAGACCAGAATTCAACTGCCTGGTTTAGAAGAAGAGGTAAATTATCTTCGCTTTTGACAAATTCTTTAATGAAAAACATCTAATGTTACTTTTTTGTGTTTTAGATCGAGGAACCACCAGCCAAGAGGGCATTAAGGGAATCGGATAAAGTAAATAAATAATTCAGTGATCGGACTATACCCGGGGAACATTGGGACGGGAAAAGACTTAAAAAGCACGATGATAAGAAAATTAAAGAATCTAAAAAATACTTTACAAATTAGAAAACAGAATATTTTGGTTATGTATAACAATTAATAAACCTAAGTCGTTCGTGTATTTCTAGAGTGTAAGATGTTAAGATTATGGCACAATAACGTCAGGCTTATAATGCAAAGAGTTCTCTGGACTTGCAACTTGTGAGCAAGAAAAAAAAGAAATAGAACGAAAAGTTTATTAATTCTTCGCAAGTATATATCCATAAATATGTTTATTTCGTTGACAAAAACAATTAATTACGTATTTGTATTTCTCTTTTGTTACTTTTATGAATGATAGACTACATTAAATTAATTTATGATATAACAAAAAAATGTTTTCAAATGGCTCGTATATAGCCAGAACGAAAATTTTTTAA
>VBVQ01002994.1:0-21362 GCA_011636635.1 Tetramorium simillimum | reverse complement strand
CCCCCCCTCCGTTTACCCCTCTTCTCTTCGCATTTCGTTTCTCCCTTGCACATTTTTCGCTCTGTTGCCCCACTCTTCCTTTCTCTTCTCATCTCTCCTCTGTCCATCCGCGCGCTTTCCGCATCGCGAGAACCACCCCCCATAAAGCCTCCACCTTCGTGGACGACGAAGCCGTCAGTGATGTAATCGACTTTTGTGCCGGTTATCCTTCGATTCTCGCTGTGAATTGGTTATAAATGCTAATGTATACGAGCCGGCTACGATGCAATCTCTGTGAAATAACGTTTCAACATGAGACGTGCAATTTTAAATTTGACGAAATTCTAGCGAAATTCCATGGAGCGAGAGCGTATTTCGGTATACGGAGCAAAATCTAACAGAAACAATGCTATGGAGCGCGTACGTACATTTGAATTTATTTTCACCAGCTCTAATTTTTCCTCTCTGCATTATTAAGTTTTATAGTATTAATATGTAGAAGTATTATTTAAATTTAAACTTCACATTAAATTTAATTACACGTATCGTACTGCATAAAACACGTTATTTAAACATCAGATCAATAAATGTTACCTTTATGAAAAAAAATCGAGGTTAATTCTCTCGAGACTCTGCTTCGATCATCTTTAGAATAAAGGCGGAGGAGGCGCGTTTGTTACGCGCCAACGATCATACAATCTTACAACGTCATTGGCGCGGGCTTAAAGGGAATACCGATAATTAACAACAGTAAGTGATAAATAAAAGTAGACAATAACGGTAGAATATTAATGGTTTTACGAGAACGCTCGCGACGTCAGAAACGCAAGCTCGTAAATAAGTCGTAAAAAAAAGGAGGGGGGGGGAAGGCTGCAAATCGAGACGAAAGAAGGAGAGATCAGATCCGATTTACGATCTGCAGCCTGGCTTGGCAGTTTGTTCTACGGCGGGATCGTTTCTTCGCCGCAGAGAACGGTAGCCGATCGAGCGCAACGATCGATCACGCCAAACGATAAATTAGCGTCGAGTTAGTATCCGACGTGCTTACTTCGGCCGTGCTCGCGCGAATGTGATTGTCGGAGAAGTGGTCTCGTTATACAAGACCGTGTATATTGTGCATATTTAGACGGCTATGAATGCGAATGACCAGTGGAGGGTGAATTTTGGGAGATGTTCCGCTATTATGCGAGCGAGCGCCCGAGTCTGACTTTCCCTCGCTATTACTAAGCTCCATGACTACACTATTGTTATGACCACCCAGGTTGGAATTAATTCCAGGATATATAATTAGGGAGTCTTGTCTAATTACGGGGGGATGATATTGTTTGCATCAGTTGAAACGAGTTGAGACACGCAATATCATTTCGCGTATTTTTAATATTAAAAGTATTGCGCGCGCTAGACGTTTCTGGGCGCGCGGATCATCTACCGGCTTACGCATTATGCAAATCATTTTTCATGAAAGTTTCAAAGCCGGCCGTATCCCCCGAGCCCGAGTCTTAAATCACGGCGAAGAATAAAGGAGACGGTGTCGCGGATCGGTTGATCTTGCTATGCATTTATGGATGTCGAACGTACGAAGAAAGCAATATTTTTCCGCGCGGAATCCATCGTCGTACCTTCCCGATCCGTGGACTTCTATCCCGCAGCCGTCTATCGCTCGTCTCTCAATTCGTCCTCTGCTTCTTTTTCTGTACTTCCCATAATGGTAGAGTCTACCATGACCGTCGATTATTGTCCCCGTTGGAAAGCTCCAGGTGACCGAGTGCAAGTACACAGGAAAACACGTAGCTCGAAAGTTTCCCGCGATTTCCCCCAGGGCCCTCGAATAATTCTACGTCGAAAGTCCTTCTGGAATTCAACCGTCTTTCTTAGGACGTCGAAACAGTCACGGACGAGCAATACCGATGTCGGGATTCTCACAAATTCCGGCTGGAAATAAAATTCGCTCGGATGCATTGAATTCCCCGATATTACGAAAGTATGAGTGTCTCCCGTAAAAAAAGTACGAATGGCGTATATATAGATAATTCGTTGAATCGCGCATTCATTGAATCTGCAAGCACGGCAAGCACCAGACGGTTATCGAGACGGGATTAATGAGTATCTTGACGTTAATTATTTAGCTTAATTATTTCTTTTGACGAAAGTAGAGGTAAGTAATCGAGTCTCTTTTTCTGCTTTCAGAACGCAGCGAGGCACGAAAGTGGCCAAGTGTTCTCGTGAGCCTCAAGACAGACGCAAGAAGACAACGCGCGATTTATTTACATGCGGCGAGCGCAAGAGCTCTCCGCTCCTGGCACATGAAAGACACAAGTAAATTACTGGTTCGACTTCGGGCGTACTAATCGGCTTTCCAGCGTGCGGAAAGTCCAATTCTCTATAGAGACCGCTCGCAACTGCCCGACGGTGCATTAAAATGGCGCGGAAATTCGTCGAGGACGAAGAGATAAAATAAGGAAAAAGCTTCGCTGAAACATTCAGCGAGCGCGAACCGGCGCCCACGGACGTACATCGGACTTGCTTATTACGGAAATCCAGTTTGTTGGAATGAAGCTTTGAAGTTTCTATCGCTTGCCGACGAACCGTGCTCCACCTTCTTCCGCTACCATTCGTTTTTTTTGCACTCGGCGCCGAAGGAAAGATGGGAGAGCGGAAAACTGAGCGGCTTCGCATTCAGTCGGTAAGGAGAAAGTTTAAGTGACTCATAGAGACTCTTTCGAAAATTTCCTCCGTGCCGCTCTCTAAGTTTCTGTTTTCCCGGCGAGAAAGAGAGAGTGAGAAATACAGAATAGAGAGAAAGAGAAGGAGGGAGGAAAGATTAGCAGCCGCAGTTTCCCGAAGGTGTTATTTTTCATCCATTTTTCACGTGCTGCGTGGTAATGCATAGTCAAAGCAACACTCGTATCGCGATTCGTTTACGAACTTAAATTAAGTCACATAACTCAAACCGTTAATACCGCGCAAGTTGATGTCGCATGAACGAACGCAATAAATAAGGAGATAATTGTTCTTGTGACGTTATATCACGTGAAGTTTACTCTCTTTTTTCATGAAAAAAATTAAAACGTTAATAATTGCGCAAAATTTTAGAGATTAATATAAATTAGATTAGATTAGAAATATTACACTGCGGGTAATTTTCTATCTATCTTTCGTGACCCTATTATAATTCTTACTACTAACTCTACTCTCTAAAGTTAATTCCAATAATGTTAAAATATTAAGGTTAAAAATTTAAAAGCTAAATTTATAAGCCGGTCTTTAAAACATCTTCTTCTTCGAGAATATTTTTATAATATTAGCCATCAGTGTCCGCAACAAAAGGGTTCTGAGAGATAACTAATATCACAGAACATATTTCGAACATCGATTTTCTCTATAGAATTCCAATCCACATTCCAGCCAGGACGATCCTGCTATGGAAAAATGACGGAAGTGTCCGCGCTACGTACGACCGAGCGTCCCTTTGCTGTCAGAAGATCCTCCCAGGACATCATTCAGTCGAGCGATTTCGACCGCGCGTCGTAATAAGAAATCGACAGTGACGAAAATCAAAGTGACATCTGGTCGAATGACGCCGACGAATTTGAGTAGTGGTCGAAGAAACGCGAAGAGAGATCCGTCCCTTAGATTATAGCTCGCGCGAAACTCCAGTCATGCGGCTGTGGCGATTGAGTCTACGAGATTCGAGGACGCGAGTACGAAGAAAACCCTATTATAAAACTCCATTCCTGCCGAGAGTCTTGCTTTATGTTATCGCTAAGTATGATAATCCGAGATAATTCTACGCACACATTACGTAAAGTTGCGACAGACGAATGAACAGTGGATGGAATTGGCAGCTGTATCTGCAAATAGATAATAGAGTGTAAAACCTTTGACATGTCACGCGCGTCACTAAGCGCGAAATAAATTTATCACTGAAAGCCGATGAATCGTTCACCTTCGGCTGTTAATTCTATCGTCATCGGAAACAAGTGGTGGATAGCAAATGCGCGTGCACGGCGACCTATCCGGCGATAAACGCGAAACTGACGGCGATAGGACTCGGTGATTCTGTAGATAGGACAAGGATAAGAGGATGGAGAAGGACAACGTTAGACATTACAGAGCTTACGAGGGCTTCAAGCCGGCGAACAACGGCAACACCTCGTCTCTGAAGAGATCAACGTCGGACCGCTCAAAGACGCATTCGTCACGCCAAGTGAGATGTTTGTGCTTCGGTGGTGTGCCGGACAAAGCCAGTCAGCATTCTTTCTTAAAGGGGTTTATCATAAACCTCGGGATATGCGCCCTCCTCGTGGCCTACACCCTATTGGGCAGCTTCATCTTTCTGGCCATCGAGAGCGGGACCATCGACGGCGTTGGCCTGCAACAGAGGACCCTCGCCACGACGATAGCCGGAAATCAGTATACTAGGAGAAACACCAGCGCTTGGATAAAACAGGTGAGAAAATTGCTCTATACATTCACTGTATCCAGATTTAGTAGTAATTTGCAGTAGTAATTTTATTTAGTGGTAATTTAGCGATTCTGCTATCTTTCCTTCGAGAAATATCGTTGCACTTTCAGTTCGAGCGGAAAAATATTGGAACATATTTTCAAATCATGCAAAATTTCCTTTCCAAGGGGCATCCTCATTATGCTCCAATGTCGTTGTAGATCACGGATTATAAGAAGTTATACAGCCAACCAACGAAGATACATGACGAAACTGTTCTCGGGCTGAAAAAGTCGTAAATACCTATATTTCGTAATAACTGTGTAGTATGTGTACACGCCACACACAAGCAAGTGCAAAATAAGAGTAAGAATAATAGAAGGAGAGTAAACAGATTTGTTGATACTATGAGTGCATCACAGTTGTCGTTGCCACGGACGTAAGCCACGAACTTGTTTTTGCTTTTCTTTCCCCCTGAGGAGGAGCAAACAGTTCCGGCGGCACCAGTTCTCGATTTATCGTCACGTCTCTGGTTTCATTCCGCTTTTCTACCTGAGGTGACCTCAGTGAACCCGAAGTCAATCGAATTATCGGTGCGTTCTGGCGCGAGCGCTCGTTTCAACGAAGTTTTATCGATCGTGCTTCCTTTCCGCTATCCTTACGCTTTACAGGAAAAGCGTATTCCCCGAGGACATCGGCACAAAGGCTGCTGTCTGTTGCTTCCGGCCAATAATAGCGACAACGGATTGTTCTCTCGATAGCAATCGCTCATCGGCAAACGATTGAATATTCGTGTTCTTTTTACAAATAATTCGTCCAATCGTCGTGGTGTTGGGGAAAAAAATGATTTTCTGTTGCGTTTTATTAACTTGTTTTCTTTCTATGGGAAACTCCTGCGATTTTTCGGTACACGTCCAATGGTCCAATGACGAAACAATTGTATAGAGTTCACCATTTGTCACAAGATGAAAGCAGCCAAACGTGCCGCATTCATATCCGTTTGATGTGTGTTAATTAACGAGCGCACGCAAGTTTAATTTAATCGACGGTATGTCAGTTATAATCTTAAGACGAATATAGATCTAGTCCACGGTACCTGACAATATTTCAAACGTCATCTAATTAATAACTTTCGGTGTGTGTCAAAGCTGAATCACGAGGCCCGGACGAAGACCGTGGAGAACATATGGATAATCACGGAGCATTTGAACGTTCTCTACCGTGAGAACTGGACGAAATTGGCCGACCAGGAGATCGCACGATTTCAGGACCAACTAGTGAAAAGGATCACGGAGGACATGATGGCGACCCAAACTGCCGGAACGTACACCGGGAGTTCCACCAGCGAAACTGTAACGGAACGCCGTGTGCCGGAGTACGAATGGAACTTCGCGAAGGCGTTCCTCTATTCTCTGACAGTGCTAACCACAATCGGTAAGTTTTGGACGTAATTAATTAATTATAACGTCGTATGCACCCATTTCGTTCGCGCTTTAATGCGACGCCTCCTACCACATTCTTGTAAACGTAATGAGAGATTCCGGCGAGTCAGGACTGTGGCAAAATGTGGCGTCGTGTGTCCGGCCGCAAGAAATTGTGGAAATAAAACTTTTTTGCTTATACGATGAATTTTTATCAACGCAGTAATATATTTTTAACTCTTTGCAAAAACTGCAATATTAAATTTGGAATTTGTACGCTAATGGAAATCTTCGTCATTCAATGCTAAAAATTAATTTTGCTAACATAATAATAACTGAAAATGTACAATTCACAAATCACAGTCTATCTCCGGCAATCTCAGTAATGACATGATAAACAACGGTATACAATCAGTATCAGCAAGCATACGCGTCGAAACTACAAAGTGCACAGATGATGTTTGCTCCTCTACTTGAACTTGTGCGATTTCCCATCTGCGCAAGCACTGTACATGTGTACGAAGGCATAAGTTTACACGAAAGGAGTGCCGGCGCAGCAGAATATTTGTACGTAATTAGTAGGCTGGAGGAAACAGAGACGAGCACCGGAAAGACATTGGTACACAGCGGATAATTAGATGAATTAAATACTACGTCAATTAATTCGCGATGTTAATTAGAGGAATAATACTTGCGTTAATATCATCGATAATGTGGCTTGCAGTTATATTGAAGGTTTCACAATTTGTTTAAATAACTTATAAATTAACTTTCTTACTTTAATCGTTGGGATTCAATATTTTTACATGAGCCATTTAAATTTTCTTCGTTCGATCGCTTTTTCATCATTCGTAGGAAAAAATGCGATCAGGTAGTTTTATTGAAATTTTGTAAAAACTCAATTGCATTACAAATCACGAATAAACATAAAAAAATATTCCATAATCAAATAACCTCCCTTTGCTAAAGCAAAGTGGTATTGATTCCGTGATTTAAAATCATCGTTTATGAAACGAATACAAAGGTATAGCGAGCAATTTTTGAGACAAAAGTCCAATGTTAACGTATAATGACCGTGCGATGCAAATGCAAATATGTTGTCCATCTCAAAAATATCGGTTTCCTTCGTTTTTTTGACAATTTCATTGCTTTCGACTTAGTAGCATTGGAAGCGAGTGACGTCACGTTTAGTCGTTTACTTTAGTTATTACTGAAACAGATTGGTACTTCATGAGTCGGTGGATATTTAAAAAAGGAAGGAAGTAATGGTCGGGGATATCGAGCGGCTTATCGAATTATCGATACGATATACACTTATACCTTTTTTAATGTCTTTTACTATCATGGTAGATTTCTCGAAATAGCTTTCGATATTACATATACTTACCATTTGTCGTGTTTGAGTTCATTTCTGATCATGATTTATTTTTCTTACTTCACACAAGTTTCTTGCTTCCGCGAGAATAAGTAAATCTAAAATAATTTAATAAATATATTATAGATGTTGAATAAAATATATTGTTAATTTAATTTTAAAATAAAAAACTGCTATAATATGGAATATAATTAAAATCTGTATAAATATCTTTTATAATATTGAATATAATTGAAATAATCTTAAATATTATATATCATAAATTGTAATTTTAGCAGCTTATTTTTATGGGAAATATCGTGTGTATTTGAAGTTTAAAAATTATTAACCTTTTATTTGTACTTCATGCAATTCCTCTGCAAAATTATGAACCTTTTATTTGTACTTCATGCAATTCCTCTGCCTGATCTACTGAATGCACCCATTTCAACTCCCTTTAATTTCACGCTTTGTGTACACCTACGGAAAACATTCAATGACTACGGAACTCCACAGACACCCTTTTTTACCAGATTTAATCATATGCTATGCCACAGCCGGGTTCTCGGAAATTAATATTTCGTAACTCACATCGGCTCCTGTGTTTATAGGCAGAAGGCTAGACGATTGATCGTCGGCCGCGAAATACGTAAAATCCCGTGGGTCGCGTGATATAGCATTCGCAATTTTCGCCGGCGTATATAGAGCGGGTATAATACGTGCATCCACGGAGATTTAGTCGCGGTGAGAAACACGCATGTCCTATGAATTTTAATATAAATTTTTCCGCGCGTGCTTTTTGTGTCTATCGTCTACGGCAAATAGAGTGCCAGCCATCGTCCTTATGAAGAAGATCAGTTTTGCAATTATTATTACATGGATAATTCGAAAATTATACTTTTTCTCACATTAGAAGCGAACAATTCATTAAATCTTGCTCGGATGTCGAGGTATCTCCTATCACAATTTGTTGCATGACTGTGACCTCGCGCAACGCTATACCGACGACTTCCTATGCCACCATCGTCAGCAACAGGATCGATAATGGAACAGTTCCCAACAGGAAAATGGCATAGAAAATTAATCCGATCTGGCGAAGTTCGCTCCCATCTTGCTCTAAACTGCCCGTTTCTACTTCGTTCGCGTTGCATTGTGCTAAATAAAATATTTGTCCTACTATCGCTCTCTTTTTTTTTGACCCACAGACACGAACGTACGATTGCCTGTCGGTGGTATAGTTTTCTTTTTTTCTTGATTTTTCCAGCATCGTATAGTGGTTAATTACGGGAAGTATCCGCGTACTTTTTATCGGCTTGTCCGAGTACGAAAATATTGTTCAGCGAGTCAACTACGTGCCGGCAGTCAAAAAACTTCGTACGAGTATAATACTAAGCGGATGCTATCGTTCGTAACTTTCTGCGAGCAAAAAATAAGCAAACATATCAACCGGAGAAATGAGAGGAAAACTTTTTTGTCGCTATGTATACGTTTCTGCTCGTATTCGACCGCGAACCGTAAAATCAACTCGAATGAAGTTTTAATTGGAGTATATAATCATTAAAATAAAGCTTTAGTAGACTAATTAACGTTTTTGTATATTGCGCATAAAACTAATTTGATCGTTATGTGTGATTTACGGCTTAATTACCTTTTATTAAATAAACTATGCTTTTAAGATTAACTCGATGGAAAAAATTGTGTCGATGCAATTTCTCAAATTTTATTTATACTTATTGACAAAAATGGATTTTGCTTCTAAAAAAAAAACAGAATTTTTGGGTGCACTCGCTTCCTACTGGGAAGGGAGATTTTTCGCAAAACAACGATGTTCTATTGAGGATGCGCAAACACATCATGGAGATGAGTAAACAACTCTCGGCACATGAACGGAGCCATCCTCTTCTAGGACAACACTTTCTCTCATCTATTCGTCGCGTTTGATTGGTTTATCGTTTAAATTACGATTGAATTTTGACGCAAAATTTTTCTCAATCTTACTTTATCATTGAGAAGAATTGAATAAAGATTTAAAAGCGGGAAAAAGTAATGTGACGGGTCATTGGCTCTTGAAAATCAGATTAAAACGATTTAATAGGAGTTAAAATAAAACGCGCAAAATTTCAGAAAGACAGAAATTGAAGCGAAAATTGAAAACGAGGGGCCAATTATATACGTATTTCATGTTTCATTGGCTTTTTATGGCAATAATTGAAAATAGAAAATTGATGTGACCATCAATTAAAAACAATGTGCCGTTACGTTTCAATATTTTGAAAATTACTGCAAACGTGTGTTACAATAAAAATTTATTAAATTTCAAACTTGCTTTAAAGTCGTATCACATCTCCAAAATTTGGCACAAATGTACGGAGAACGGATTTTTTTGAAGAAGCTTTTGCCAAACTGTCAGTATGTATTAATTTTATTTATTCTTTAATTGTGCTTTAATTACAAAGAAAAATTGTGTAAAAGCTTTCTCGTTCAAACGCAGATAATATCGCTATTATCATCGCTATTTCAAAACTGTCCTCTTATGTAAATGATTTAACAAATGTAATGTACTGTTTATACAGATATGTGTATATCATTACGAAAAAGAAAATGATAAAATTATACAAAGAGCAAGAAGAATCACTTATTTTAAATTCACTTTAGTCGGATGCTCTCGAAAGGCATAACTGCTCTGCGGAAGTAACAAACTTGCGCAGACATTCAATGTTTTAGAGAAACCTTAACTCCCTTTGATTTTATATTCTTCGAGTCTGCGTTAGACGGCCCGTAGGGCTCCTACGCTTTTCTACTTTATCCGCCGTACACCTCTCGTTCTACGACTCTATCCTGCCTCAGTGGCGCATAATCCAGTTTTCGTATCGCAAGAGACGAATCATCCGTTTGCATTTCACGATATGAGGTCGCATGAATATTTGGCCGCCTGCCTCTCCGCAGGCAAGAGTTACGTATTCAGAAAATAGTTGGAGCGCCATCGCGGCTGGACGGGGACCAAGAAGTAACACGGCTCTTCAGGAGCTGGACTATATCCTCTAAAGAGACTACCGGCCTCATCTACTTACGTATCCTAATCCGCGATATCCTCGATACGAATTTACGTATAGCCTTCCTGCTAGCGCATCGCTTCCGCTTGACTTGCAACGATGCCTGTCATTTATGGCGAATCGATTCCCATTGTGAAAGCAGGAGTACGATATAGGAAAACGTGTGTGTTTGTCTACTTCAATTTCAAATCTCTGCGAGAGGTATTTCCATTGATGTGTTATTCGGATCAGCCGTATATACGAAATGAAATTTTAAGGAAAGATGAATTTTAAGACACGCATCTTATACATAAATGGATATTTCACCTCGTCGCAAAATCGTGTCTTTTTTGCAAAGATGCATACCAAAAACATTTCTATTTTTTTCTTTTTTAGACTCACACTGGCTCAACTGAAGTAATACAGATGAAAGTTCCATTAATCATTTCGAATGATTACTTTCGCAGCATTCACCCATGTTTTTACGCGCACCCCGCGAGATTATATGTACTCGTTGGAGTACACAAGACAGTAAGTTTCATTTCATAACGATGCTCTCTGCGTTGCCAGTTTCGTGCCACTATCTTTTTCTCATGCATCCTCTTTATCTTCCCGTTCGGAGTAGTCGCAACTTTGGGTGGACCGAGAAGAGCAGACACGATTTTGCGACCGTCTTAATGACGGTGGAATGAAGGAGGTGGTGAATTTTAATCAGAAGATCCCCGTCGCCCTAATGGATTGCCAAGCGCGAAGGGACGCCGACTAATCACAATTTGTCGCTCGTTTCGGTACCCGCTGCCCACCCAATTGGCGTAGCCTGCTCTGTTTATAGTTTAAACTCGAATTAATTTTACATCGGTTTATTTTACTTAGCGGTATTATTTTATCGTTATTAATTCGATTTATTACCAGAACTGCATAAAGATAGAAACGTACACTGAATTGAAAGTTTGCGAGTTTCTTACATTGAAAAAAAAATTCTGGTTAAAAACGGACGAATCAGAAAATCTTGTAGGATTGATCAAATATTCTGGTTATTACAATAGAACTAATACTTTGTAACTTATAATAACCAGAATATTTGATCAGTCCTACAAGATTTTCTGATTCGTCCGTTTTTAACCAGAATTTTTTTTTTCAATATAAGAAACTCGCAAACTTTCAATTCTACAAATCTTGGAAGAATTCTTTACTATTGAAACGAATGGAGGAATATTTTAAAATAATTTTAGCTTCGACCAATAATGACGCTACTTCAAGCTTGCTGCCATTATTACAAGCTTCGAACTTGTAAGTGTAAGGATTAATCGAAACCGGGGATAAGAACAGGCGGAGTGAAGAGGCGGAACGTGCGTGCGGAGTTCGAAAAAGTAGTAAGGAAGTCCCGGAGTGGCAAAGGGCGCACCTACCACCACGTCTTCGCATCGTACGAGATTCGAATCACGCCTGTCTCCTCCCTCGTTTTCTCCCGTATTTTTCTCTTTCTTCTCGGCGCGCTACTCGTTTCGCCTTTCGTCTTTCGGGCACGTCAACCTTCTTTCAGACATCCTCCATCGTCTTCTTTACCTCTTTCGCCACTACGCGCCGTGAAATTGCTATTTTCATTTTCTATTTTTACCAGCTTTCGCAAACGAACCGGTCGAATCACGACCACACACTGTTGACCGTCGTTCTATTCCGAATCCGACTTTAACTTGTACGTTTTATTTCGTCGAATAATTGCATTAATGAATACGCAGTATATACAGCTAACATTACATTTCTGATATATATAATGTACAATAGATGTAATTAATGTAAAAAAATATTCTTCATTTAATAGTATAATTATTATAATTTAATAATATCCAATAACAAATTAAAAGAATGGAAAGATCTTGAGCGAAGAAATGTCCATTCAGAAAATATATTTAAGGTATCATATAACGTCAATTATTTTGAAAACAAAACGCGAACGTTTCATATTCAATTATAATATAATACTATTTTAATACTCATTATAATACTATTACATTAAAAACACAATATGAAGTATGAAGTGCCGCTTCAACAGCAAACGGTAATCACCGTCGATTTCGATCTTCCACTTTGAAAACTTAATAATCATTGTCATAACTTAGTCGACTAGTAACGCTTTTGTAAAGTTTCAATTGAAAGTTAGGCTTACGATCATTAATAGCAAACCATCATATCAATCGATTCCTCTACAGTGAATATATCCAGCTTGGATCGGTCCGTGAAATACACGTACGAATGAAGCGAAATTTGAGTTGAATCGGCTTTGCAGATTTTACTGACTCTGCGTTCCATTCTATCGTACATTTTTTTTGATACTAGTTTGGAGTACAATGCGCAAAAATTCGGATAGTTCGAATACACGCGGTGTGTATAATTTTCAATTTAAATTTCTAAAATCAAACTGGCCCAGTTTACCTTTTTCGAAACGACGCTACTTGGTATTTCCGAGATGAGAAACAAAGTGCGATTGGATTATTCTCCCGATCGAAGAAGCCCTCCGATGACTTTACAGAGTTTCCTTTTCGATATCGTGAAGTTAACGAGAAACTTTCCTCGCGAGAAAATACGGACGCCTCGCGCCGGAGATCGACTTGTACAAAACTGCAGCTCATTATCGCGAATCCGATAGCCCGTCATTGGCGAAGTGAAAAGGGAAATAATGAGAGAAACAGTCTAGCCGGCGCGGGCGGGAGATGTTGTCACTTTTATTTCCCATCGCATTCTCCCCGAGAGAAATAGCGGCGGTTCCCTTACATAGCAATGGCAACGATAGTGTATACCCCCCAGACGTCGACGTCGAATGCCACGGGAAGATGGATATCCTCTTTTTCTCTCCGCGCACCGAACTTCCACCGCGGAAATGGTAATATATACGAATGATCGATCGTCGCTGGAGTGGAATCGGGCACGCCTTTGGGATATATTTTTTAATCCCGTTGCGGTCCGTAACGTTTCCCTTTTCCTCCCCGTGACGGCCGTAGATAACATTCCGATTGTATTTACATCTTTTCTTGACGATTCATAAATTAGGAAGCTACACCGAGACGGGATTATATATGAGGGAATTACAAACGGGGAGGGTAATTCGGCGAATAAAAGCGGATCTCGACGACGGGTTTCGACTGTCGGAAGATATCCGGAGTAAATTTCAAGTTTTGCGTAATCATTTATTTCTCGGCATCATTTATTTTCGTATTGCTTCGTGCCACTTCCGTGGATATCAGCGGAACTGGCGCTACACCCGTTGGAGATATTTTAATTTTTCTTTCTCGCCCCGTTTTCTTTTACTTACGTCGTGAATGGCGAGAGATAACTTTATAAATGATCTTTATATGCATTATGATATAATATATCAAAGGAGATATGTCGCGCAATCTACGTCTCTTACATCTATTTAGCTTTCATGAAATATAGACAGTTTTCATGATCGATTGTTCGTTCGCTCACTTTGGTTATTTCATAAAAGTTTATTCTTTCGAGATGATTTTGTAAAAAAGTTGGAGAGACGCAATTATCCAATTATCCATTCCGACTTTAATATATACACTATGTTCGTGTAAAGAAGCGCCGAGAAATTCGCAAGAACGATAGAAAGAAAGCAGAAAGCGAGAAAACTCGCGGCTGATTAATGCGTCACGCCTTTAACGGGAAAACAGAGAACCCGCGCAGACGCAGTATCCTCCGTCCGTAGCTTCCTCCGGCGCAGCGAATATCTAATTACACTTGGAAATTATTTTTCCCCTCGAAAAGTAACGACCTAGTTACGCTGTTATTATTAATGTCTGAGTTGCACGGGCGAGAACGACTTTCGAGCTATCGCGCGGGCCCCGTAAGACGGCATTTGTCTTCAAGATTATACGCTCGTTTCTCGCAACGTCCTTTTTTTTCTCCGTAACGCATCGAATAATGCAGCCGCTTATGAATGAAGAACTCATAATATCGTGCAATAAATTACGATTAACACTTTGCAATACAGTCTCTCTCTCTCTCTCTCCCTTCTTTCATCTCTCAGAATACAACTTTAGCTGAAAAATCCGTATCTTTAACAAGTACTTAAATTTGATAAATTCACTTTTTAATTTCAGCCTAATTATTTTAATTTGATTATTCTAATTTTAAAAGAGACATAATCACTTTTGCGATAATAGCCCTTTTAGTAGCCTTTTATCAGTGAAACGTTAAGCATATTCATATATTTTTGCCGTGTTCTTAATATGAAATTAGAAAAATTCGTGCATAAAGCATACATTTTGCCCTAAAAATTCTAATCGCGTTTAAAACGAGCATGCACATGCAGCCGCGAGCGTATTACGTATTCTTTTACTCGCTCCACACACACATTTCGGAATAATCTTCTCAATAAAAACTTCACCGCAGTAATCCTTCGTGTATACCTCGCGTGAACGTATCTTGCAGCCTACGACGGCTCGTGTTAATCCTTTTTAAATCCATTTACGACGGTGCGGCCGCATAAATTCATAAATAATGAGGAAATACGCTGAGCGAGATAGGAACGAAGCGGAACGACAGAAAGCAGAAGCGTGGACCCACAGCACGCGCCTGCATACGTTTCTCGCTGCACACGTTGCTGCTTGCAAAGACACGACTACCTGGCATCTATAAATCTAAAGCCGACGCTTGAGAGAGATAGCGGTGCAACGCGGACGAAAATTTCGGACATTAAGTAGCGGACAAAAATGGATTTTTCATGTTCTACCTGTTTTATGCGGCAACGAATGGATAAAAGTATCAAGGGCCCCGGTGTCCGGTGTTCCCCGGTCAGCTTCAAATTTACTCACGGAAATTTATGCACGGATTGCATTATCAATCATATTTAATAAGTTCCATTGTGGCAGACAATATAAAGAGACGTGAGCGTGGTAAATTATTTTACTTTGAATCGCACTGTTATAATAATGATTTAATCATAACCGCGCTATGGTTGCGGATTAAAGACTGCGGATTATAGCGGGCGCGATAACGGAATATAGAATCATGTCCATTTGACGCGACGGCCCTTGTTTATTCAGCGGTTCGGTTAGTAATCGCTTTCACCATAAATATTTTCTCGGGCAGCTTTTACAATGTAACGTACGCGTAGTCTCTGGGTATTCTGAATTTGCTTTCACGCTGCACAACGAGGTATCTGATAATATAAGCGTATAGAAGAGAATATAAGCGTAGCCGTTTTACCTTATAACACACGTTAACGCACCTCGACAATGCTAATTTCGCCGCTTGTCGCCTGCAGCACGGGCCGGGCGTGCCGTCAGACGATTTTAATTGCATGATTGTTGCCTTTAATTATCTAGCCTCGTCACCGGAATTACACAGCGGCGACAACTCGGCGATGAGGACAGATTAAACCTCGTCGCTGCGAATAAATACGTCAACTCGACGACGTTATCGTCATCGTCACGGTCAATCAAGACCCTTATCCAGAAACCCTGCCGTAGCAATCACTCATCTTCTTGGCCGCGCGCTCGGCCGGATACGCTCGATCACAGGGCGCAAGGGAACTCCAAGAAACACACGGTTTGCTCTGCTTACTTGCCCCGGGACCACTTTGGAAGCGATTTCAAACGTAAAGTGTACGAACTGCCCGGCCGTTCGCCGTGTTAGCTCTTGCAACTCGCGGCGACTCGTAGCGAGCGTCGCCCCTCGAAACTCTCACGAGTCCGTAGAGTTGAAACACGAGACAAGCATTCGGGTGACGACGGTCGTCGCCAAGCAGTTGAAAATAGAACGTACCTAGGAGTAATTAAACCCGCTAATGCAAATGGATAGCAGGCGGCGGCGGCGAACGGAAGGGGAACGGCGCGCGAGGGGAGGGTGGAGAACGTTCCGCCGGGCAAGGCGCCGTCAGAATCTCTCTCCGCCCGTGAGAGCGCTAGCGCGCGCTCTTCGCGCGGCTGCGGCACTGCTGGAAATATAGGCGAAATATGCTAAGAGCTAACCGGGAGCGCTCGCGGTCTTAGCATAACAACGTCCTGACATTCGGCGCAAAACTTCTGAATATGCACGAGACGCTCGGAATTAAAACGAGATCCACCTTCGCGCCCGCTCCGAGGCCGACGTCGCGGTCGTATCTCCATTTACCTCCGAGCGGCCTCCGCGCCACCGCCGCGGAGTAAGATATCGGGGAATATCGGCGGGGGAAATATCTCGCCGGAGTTGTTAACAACACAACGCTCGCATCCAATCTCGGGATGGACGGGCCCCGAGGACTAAGAGCGAAGTCGTTAACGCGATCCGCATTGCGTGCGAGCCTGAGTTTCCATTCGTTTGTTGTTGGGATTTCGGGCCGGGTAGAGCTCGCGCTGTGCGCGCCGAATCGCTACGAAAAATGGGTGGGACGGTGCGACGCATGCCGACGGTAATGTTGTGGAAATGTTACCGTCACACACCGTACGCGTCCGTGTACGGTCACGTGCGTCTGTATTGTCCTTTTGTTGCAACGAGTTGTTGCCCAGAGTTGCGATACATCTCGGATACATTTGTCGAGGTTGACGAATATACAGGGAGCTCCATTTTTCGTTACTCCCGTCATTACTCTCGTCATAAGTGCTCTCTCTCTCTCTCTCTCTCATCTGCGGCAGGAGGCGCTTCGCGCAAAATTTTTTATGAGAAGACGTGAACTACGGGTAGCGCGATATCGCCATTGCCCGCTCAACTTTCTCGCGGTATTATTTCCCATTTTATGTACATCATCGTGAGGTGTGCCCTTTTCAAGAAGTTAATTTCACGCGATAACAGATTCGGATAGTTTGAGAGATCACCCGCGGAATTAGCACGTATCCCCCGTCGTATTTGCATTCGGTTTATCTTTCCTTGCCTTGTCTCGGCTCCAGCGCACCCCCAGAAGAGGTATGGATAAGGTGGTAAAATTATACGCGCGCCTTAATCTAGCCAGCCAAAGAAGCCAAAGAGAGGCTGCGGCTGTGTAACGTTGGGCTGCGGGCCATTAACATGGCAATGGCGGTTGTTATGGTGGTCCTGGGCTGCACGGTCGAACGACAACTTTGTCCCTGACGACGAGTACCACCGTCGAGGACGAAGAAGTTGTATACCCCGGAGAATACATTAAGCGTAATCTCTCCCTCCGTCCCGGAAAATCACTCCGCGGTAAGAGCGGCAGGGTTGACTACTTCCTAGTTTATAAACGAGATACAAGCGAGCTTTTCCGTGTACATCAATTGTACATACATATATATTATGATTATGCCAGGCAACGTTGTTAACCACTGTTGCGTCAAAGTTGGTACAGCACACACAATCGGCACACGTTAAAACATTCATACATTGGAAATGACATTAATCCCTTCCGCAAATAACTTATTAATGAGATAAAAAGATGGATAGAACGTGATAATTACTGCAAGAGAGAAAATACGCGCGGTGTTTACATAACGATACGTTCGTACACAGTGAAATTAATTTTATCTTACTGCGTCGGGGTAAATTTTCGCGCGATATACGCGCAAATCCTCGTATCGATTATAGGCAGGCTCAGCGTAAACCGAAAGAGTATGGCCGTGTACATACAATCAGCTTAAATAATCATAAAATTCTCGACATATAAAGCGCGTCGCGTCGCAATTTGCCGCGCGATAAAACGGTAGAAGCGTAAAATGCCGTTATTGCTTACAATAATACACGATGAGTCATTTAACCATTTGACCGCCCTAAAATTACTCGTAAACTGTTCTGTTTTTAATGAAAAATTATTTCAAACAAAAGTTGCATGCTAATGAAATTGTTCAATGTTTAAAATAATTTTTCGTAAAACGAACAGTTTACGAATAATAATTTAAGGTGATCGAGTCAGTAATTCACCCTATATCGGTATCCACCATATATCTCTGTTGGAGCGCGATAATGCGATTACACAAAATTCATCGTTCCGTTTCAAACTGATTATAATCGATGTCAAATATAAGACAACAACGCGCTATCGTTATCGTGCAGTGACGGTGGTAGATCGAGCGAGTGAAGTTTTTCTATGCTCGACCTCATCCTGTATCACTATAAAACAAAACAAAAAAAAACAAAAAAAAAGACGAGAACGAACGATCGGAGCTGTAAAGCCCGGACACTTTTGCACCAATGGAACTCATTCGCCGGCGCGCATATTTTGTATCAGATCGAGAAATTATTATCGTCCATTCAATCTGCAATTTACTGACGGCCCATGAAAACACGCGTTGGAGGTGAAGCTATTGAGTTGCGGCGATAAAAATCGAATGTTGTTAAAAAAATATATAGCATCCGTCCGTTGACTTTGGAATGTGTGAGCATATATGTATTTATATATTATATATATATATGTGTGTATGTATATACATGGTATAGAACTTTCTGTCCAACGAGTCGCGTCAAAATTGGTCGCGCGCGTTCGCGTTCGCGTAACCGCATAGCCACGCTCCAAATGAGCCAATTCACCAATGACGCGACAATGTTGATACACGACGAGCATTAAAAAAAAAAAAAAAAGAATTAACGAGGCACGGAACGAGAAGCCGTTCTTGTATTCCCTGGCCGTAGATCATTTCGACGATTAAAAAGCTCACTTTTATTAACGTTCCATCGGTCGGTTTATGCGCGCTCGCGGAGCGCACCTGATGGGAAGTGCATTACCGCCCGTGAAAACCGAGGATGTCGGGGATCTGAAATAATTTCGTCTATTCGACGGCGCGCTCGTAACATCGATAAAAATTTATTCTTCTTGCCGTGTTTCACGATCAACATATCGAAGAGACGGCATCTGGTTCCTCGAACATTCCGAACTTGTACATTTATATACATGTGTTACTTTTAATGCGAATTCATCGAAATCCATTATCTACATACCATGGAAACATTACACATCAATTATTAGATATAACTCTGAAAGATATAATATTTGTTGACCGAAATTTGTTATTAATTGTTATTAGTTAAAAGTAAACTTAGTAAAATTAAAAAGTAAAAGTAAAATTAGTAAACATTAATTTTGCAATGCTGTAGAATTAGTTATAATACAAAATTAGAGAATAGAACTCATTATTCGAAATTCAAAATTAATATAAATGAATGGAATTTCTTTGACATTATGTTGAAACATATAATTTTCTAAAACTGATTTATTTAATGGTAAATTAAATCTATCTTGTTGTTTAAAATATTCTCTTAAATACAAGTACAAAATATATACAAGACAACTTTAAACGTTTTCATTGATCCCTCGCGGTTGAACGGACAGATGCAGCCCGCGGCTTTCGCCACGCTGTGTTTACTCCCAATTCATTTCCCGGGCCGCAACAATCGACAGAAGTGTCAGGGCGACGCCGTCGATAGAGGGAAAATCGAATGCGACCAGTGGACCCGATAAAGTTCCGCGAAACGCTTCCTTAATGCGGAGGTACAGCGCCTGTTGGAAGTTATATCGGAGCCAGTTGGAAATAAACTCAATCCCTTTTTCACAAGTCGCAGTAGCAGTAGTCTCTGGATACCCTTTTTAACCCCTTGGCGGCCGTCATTTCCACCCCTCGTGCTATAGCCGTGCCCCTTATATGACCGTTCTTATCCACCAAATTCTACGGAATGGTCTGCCACAAATAGAAATGTGCTGCGTGATCTTGCGACGCAGTTATACCCTTCGATACGTGAGGCGGAAGCGAGCGTGAAAGAGCAAAGAAGAAAGTACAAATGACGGTGTAAGGGAGAAAGCATCGGGGCGGAGTAGATGTAGACTTCATAGGTGTGCGAATAATTCGAGGCACGTTCCATCAATGGATTCGCATGGATAACTCGGATCCTGTAATTACCTGTCCGATACAAAATCGATGTCAAAGAAAGACTGGCAAGAGAGGGAACGTGATCGAGAATGCGACTGGGCCGGCGCGTGTAGGGAAAACAGGGGATGGAGCTGCGATTTATTATTCCGACACTCGTGCACGCTGCTTTTACGATCCACCATATTTCTTGCCGTGAAGATTACCAAAGTGTTGGATTCGAAAGATTGATAGTGCTAAGTGTTGTCTGGCGAAAACAGAGGAGCCGCGCGATACAGTCGATGTGCGCGCTACGCCAATAATCGTGTGTTTAATTACTTAAGAGCGATAAAACTCGCTCACGTTATCTCGCCAGTTGGACTCCTTGATCATGTTGGTTGTAAATACTCGAGGTAATGTTCCAATAAATTGTCATTTTATTGAACAGAAACAAACAAATATAATTAGAGGTTCTTGTTTTTTTCCCCCATGAAATTGCAGACTTTGGTCCTACCTGAAAATAAAATAATGAAAATGCGACTAAAAAGCAATATCGTAATGCAGAGCAAATAAAATAAATTGAAAATATACGAGCAATCGTATAACAATGGGATGTACAATTTTAAATGTACATTTCCTGAAGCAATGATCTTGGAAAAAGTACACGTTCAGAGGGAAAACTTTTTCCGAAGTTTTAAAACGAATTTCACAATCAATTTAACCTTCTACTGATAAGGTTCTATCTAACATCGAAGGTTGCACGTGATCGATAGTCTCATCTTTTAAAGCCAAAATTATGCGAAGACTTCTAGATATTAATGTGTAAAAGTAATTAATTTAAAAATGATAGAGATTAATAAAATTTTTTAGACATTCTTAAAAAATATATATAATTATATAATTAACGCTGTTAAATACAAAACTGTCCGACAAATTTGTTCATCGTTTAATTAACTTTACATACTTTTAATTATTATGTGCTATAGGAAGAAGAAACTTTTCTTTATTTTTCCAATTTCGTTATTATTCTTGCAAACTTCTCGTTTTCTTTGTTCTTTTCTGTTTCGTATAGAAAACATTTCACATAACTGGCTGTATCTAAAGTTTTTTAATATACCTATTGTAGATGATATTGATCTGTTCGATTTCTCATTAAATATTACTTCTATTTTTTTCTTCTTATTTCTATTTTTATTTGCAAAAAAAAATAATATTTGATCCAATTTAATGAAATTATAACACGATGATCGTTTCGGTTTTTAATTTAATAATTGGTATATGATAAAAATTTATATTTTACACAGACATATATATATGTATAATTAAAAATCGAATCGATCAAGTTACAATTTCATAAAATTA
>VBVQ01002993.1:0-18440 GCA_011636635.1 Tetramorium simillimum | reverse complement strand
GGGGGGGGGGGGCAAACGCTCGGCTCGCGAAATGAGCTTTCGTCCGTAAAAGTAAAAATCACGAAATCTATTAGTGCGTCTCGATTTTCCACATTCTCAGAATGTGCTCATGAATATTCATAGCAACTTTGTAGCGTATTTCCAAAAGTGAGAAAATCTTAGAACGCCGCGGCGAAAGGGTAATTAACTTCACGCCTCGATGTCGACGCGACGGAAAGAGTTGGCGTTTCCCGACACATTTTTGTCTCTTTACTGTGCAAATTTCGCGTGGCGTATTTTTAATGGCCGTACGGTTGAATTAATTGCGGAGTAGCGGACACTGCTTCGTTACTTCCTGAAAGGTAAATTCGTTAAATGTCTCGTTCTCCCGCCGTACACGTGGACAATATGCGTGCACACATATTTGCGTATGTATAAGCGTGGGAGCGGGCGACAAGTACTTTTTATGAGAGACCGTCCCGGATTTACCGTCATGCAAAACCGTCGCGAAAGTAGGTCAGCGGAAAAATCGGCGGGAAATATCTTCGGAAAATAACAATTGCCTTGAATGTATCAATACGTATTTAGTTGTGTTTCGCGTATATCTTGCTTTTTTTTTTGTTAAGCCATCATTGTTTCTGATATCTAGCCTGCACATTGTTTGTACGTTTATTATTCTTTACAATATAAAATATTCAATGCGTACACACATATATTTTTTATTAAAATATTTTAAAGGAGAAAGATTGATATACGTCTTTTCGCGATCGAAATTGCTAAAGCTAATTATACAAAATTTGACGAAATTTGACGATCAGTTTTTATAATTTTATAATATTAAAACTTGATACGTTTTGCATATGATAACTATATATAATATATACATATATATATAATATATTTGATATATAAGAGTATATTTCACACTATGTTAAATGTAATAGTATTCATACTCTAATGTAATAGATATTATGTTTGATTCATAGACGAGAGGAGAGAGAGAATACCAATCTGTTATAATATTATTCTATATCACATTTTATTCTATTTTTAATTATTAAAGAGATTCGCTTTTGATAATAGTAACAACACATTCTGAAATCTTATAATTTAAATAATCGAAAATGAATCTGCTACTTTGCTATTTCGATCGTTAAGTTGGTACGTTAATTCGGTGTTATCAGAACGGTATTCGTAACTAATTAAAGTACTGTTAAATATACAATTTTTACGCGATGTATGATACTATTACTGGATCAGACAAGCTGGAGGGAAAAAACAAATAACGATAGAAAACGGGTCTTACGTTCTATTGCGGCGAGTTCCGCGTAAAGCAAGCTAATACCTATAAAAGCCGAGACTCATCAATCTAGGGATCCTGCGACTTCTATCAGTCGTGTGCGCCGCCAACGAACGTGCGCCGGAGATAATGAAAGAAAAAGTGTCCCCGCCCGTGTCAAGCTTTAATTGTCATCCTTTATTGGACGGTCACTCGTTGCCACGTCAAGGCAGCCGCGGCGATGCGTAAGCTCAGATCACACGTGGCACGCGTCTGCGTCTTCGGCTACCTCGCCCCTTGGCTTCTTTTCTTCATCGAGTAGAGGAGGATTTCAGCTCCCGCTTCCTCGTCGTACCACTCGTCAGCACCACGGGGGATATCTCTGAGAAAGAGACGCCAGATGAGAGAGCGATAGAGAGTCGCTTGTATAATTCATGGGACCGCCCGGCGTTCGTGGTCGATGGATCAACCCCGGCCGTGCCGCTGCGCCTCTCGCTCGCTCTCCCCCTGCCCCGTCCGGTCTCCCTGCGATAGTAACCCCCGCAGCATCTCAATGCTGACCGACCAGCAGATTAGCCCAAGGAAATTGCCAAACTTCTCTTCGCTCCAGCAGGAAAGTCGATTCCGAAAGTCGTTCCTCAAACGGCCAGTAACGTCGGTCCGCTGGGCGACTGCACCCACCCTCCGGCGTCTGTCTCTTAAACAAACTAATGCGCTGTAACTTTGTCCTACTCTGTGCCGATGGGCTTTTATGCGTCTGCGCGAGCGCTAATTCGGGAGGGAGACCTCTCTGGGTGCCGAGGACGAAGGAACAAACAATAATACTCGATTTGTGAGATGGGAGAAAGAAAGAGAGAGAGAGAGAGAGAGAGTAAATCGCTCCTCTCGAAAGTTTCTACACTAATTTCATAATATTCGAGAGCTCCTTGTAATAACACGCGGTAATGTAATATTTGGGGCAATCTTCTTAAAACCCGGTTTAAAAATTTAACAGAGATACGGCCATTAATTTTATTACCATTAACCAGAATACCAGTCTAAACGATTAATTAACGATAAACCTCCGCTGTTTTTCATTAACATTCCGAACTTGTGTAACAAAATATTCCAACAGCATACACTTTGATTTGCGTTAACGAGATAAAGTATACAATTAATGCAAACGATTTAGTTATATATCGGAGATTTGCTGGGAAATTGCCTTCACGCTCATTTAATGATACAAGTTTCCAATTACCAAGTAACATTGGCAACGGCGAAGGTAAGCAACCGGAAGATGAAACGCCACGAAAATGGTAAAAGAACCGCCTCAATCGGCGTCGAACAGTTCGACGAATGGAAATATATATATCTACGTACGGTAATGCGATTAAAGGGGGAGATCTAGGAAAGAGAAGGAGAAAAAGAAGAAGAGAGAGAGAGAGAGAGAGAGAGAGAAAGGGGAAGACGGAACGCGCGTTAAAAAGAAAATCCCCGAGAAGGAGGAGAAAATATTTCCATAAAATCCGCGGAGACGATGCCTTCGAGGGAAAGCCAATGTTAGTTCTCGTTCGGTGGATTCGCCGGAATCCGAAATCCGTCCTTGCGGTTTGTCGCAGTCTCAGACGTCAACGCGATTTCATCCCGTCGTAAAATATATAACTTCTCCATAGACCCACATCCAGAGGAGTACTTCGCGAGAAGTACTGCGAGCTTGTCTTTCGAAAACTTTGAGATTATAATGACACGTCAGCTGACGAATTTCTAGCCGTCTATTTACGTTTATTAACACGTCATTGTAATAAGATTATTGTTAATTCGTACCTCCAAGGCTGTATATTGAGTTGAGAACGTTACGCGATGTTGTTCATCGTATTTGTGATACGAGGCATGAGAAAACTTTATTTGAATTCGAACAGCGTAACCAAAGAAACTATCTAGCTGTTTAGATATGGCCGGGATGAATAGCGATCCCAGTAGTTAAATCAGTCATCTCACCGACATACTTCATTAAAGTCAGCGTTCCGTTTACGCTCTTGCCGATTACGCTACGTGTTGCACGAGTCTTCGTTCACGACAGGATCAGCCCTCAGGCTGGTGTCGAAAGCAGATAATATGGATAGGAAACTCAGACAATAATAATCCTCAATACGCGAGTAGAGAACTCTCTGCGTTGTTATGTCGAACGGGGGACGGTTGCTTAACTGAAATAACGAAAGTAATTCCACGTCGAATTATTTGAATTTCAGTTTAAATGAACTAAAATTCAATTAAAAAAGAATAATATAATTTTATAATAAAATATATAAATTAAATACGATAGTGCTTAAAAAAATATTCTATGCTTAAAATAAATAAAATAAAGAACTTTAGAGAGATTTGTTTTAAATCAATATTTATTTACATGGAATTTACATTTTTATATAAACAAACTGTTATTCGCAAGGATAAATATATTTTTAACAGTATTAAATTTATCAATGTAAAAATAATTACAAGATAACAGATCGATAATAATTATGATAAAAATAATGCGAAACTCTCATGCGTCGGTGAATATAATAAATATAAAGAGATACGATTTATTTGCAACTGATTATCGTAAATGATCTCTAACAAGCGAGACTTGAGATTTTTTACTTTGGACAATTGCATTATGGATCGCGAGAAAATTAATTTCCCAGACTCTAATTATGACTGAAATCGAAATCCTTTACTGGCCGTCTCAATTCAATCGGACGGACGCTCGGCTACCGCGTGCATCTGACCTCTCGCGCAAACGACGGCGTGTATTTAGTAGTCGCACATCGGAATCAGGAAGCCGGAAATGACAGCGGCTGGAATCCGAGGTGGCAGACGGGTAACGTATCGAGAGCCAAAGGAGAGAGAAAGGGCCACGGGGTATCGCCATAAGGGAGACTCGCTGACGGCGGTAAGATTGATTGGAGTCACGGGATGGAAAATTAACGGTCTAGCCCGGGTGGTCCAGGGTTGGGCAAAAGGTGCAGGAAGGCGCCGCAGTCGGGGGATGGCGCCGTGACAGCCGCCGCATACTAATTCCCCACCTCCCTCACCCTTCCCCCGGTCCGTCTCTTTCTCTCGTTCTCCCTCGCTGCCTGTCTTTCTCCATCTCTCTCCCTTCCTCGTCACCCGAGCATCTACGAGCTGTTTTAGCCACCCTTAACCGCGCGCATCCACGCCCTCCCGCTCGGACGACCGCGCCGCTCCGCGAGGAAATGCCTTCCGGCGGACACCATTGGCTACTTTATCGAGATCACCGTTTGGAAATACGGTCCCGAACAAAGGCAGCTCTGATAGAATTATAACTACGTTATACCGGCCCCCCCCGTAACCCTTCCCGATCGTTATGGGTTCTATTAACTAGAGACTCGGTGAACGCGGGGACCCGTGAAATAATCTCGCGGAGAAACTGCTCGGAGTCGTTCGAAGAGATCTGTCAAGAGAGAAACCCTCGACCGCAACCACCTTTCTTTTTTACCCTTTTGTTACGTGCGGCGTAGGACATGTCGGTAGGAAGCCGAAGCTAGTTGGGAGCTGTCCTCGACATTGGTAATCCCACGGGATATCAGCGCGGATCGTCGCAACATCCGCCTTGAGACTCGCCCGGTCGGCGCATTAATGGATCGATGCGTCACAAGGCGCGTTAATGTGACGAGCCGTAGGTCGATAATTATCAAAGAGAGCTTTGACTTCGTGTTTGCGAAGGCGCAGGGTGCAAGGGTCGACGGGGGTGGTATCGAAGATGTATCGGCCGGAGGGCTGCCGCTGCTTAATACAACCTGTATATCTGCCTCTGCAATCGCTAATTGAATCAAACGGCCGAACGTCTTCGATCGATATGTTAGTGAGAGATTTCGTCGCGAGTAATTACAGACATGTAGCGGCAGCTGCTGACAAAAGCGGGTTGGCGCCCGCTACTACCATTGTTTCGCGGAATTGGGTTACGCGATCGTAACCCGACGAAGCCTGGCAATTTCCTGCTTGTCGTGCCGCGCCGAGATTCGATGACGCCTACGGCAAATTATTTCCTACGGATCTGTCGTCGATTTAGTTAATGATCGCGGTCCGACCGCAATAATGACAGCATTGACGATTGGTGGCCGCCGGCTCGGACGCTTAATGCATACCGGCAACGATTTACAATTCAGACCGCGTTGTAGTTTAATTACGACGCGTTACGACACGCAAGATAAAAAATGTACAATACGGCATGGGTCACTAAATTCGAAACCGTCGAACGTTTTTATTACCGATTCTTTGCATTTGGAATTGATTGCTTCTCGTACAAGTGTCTAAGATCCAATAATTTTTTTATGAGTTGATGATTGAAAATATGAAAAACTTTTGGCAAATTTTAAAGAAATTTTCAGGAAAGGAAATAACTAATAAAATCATATTTTTCAATTTCCAATAAATATTTATTTAAATATAGCTTTATTGTTGAATTGTTTTCAAATCAAATTTATACGAGATTAAAAGTCAGAAAGATACAAAATAATTACACACAATATTTTCGCTAAAAATTTTTTTAATGAGCTAAAAAAAGCTATTGAAAAAATATTCCAAGTTTTTTTCTTCTGAACACCGTATTTTAGAACAATGTTACACATATTGAACATTTTATAATTTAAACCTCACCCTGTTGAAAGTACTCGTTCTTACAGTGCTTTGAATAATATTTCGTTGAAATTCACTATCATTACTATTTAATTTCCAATTTTCTAGTGCAAGTCTTACTCCTCTGAATCAACTTTGATACCTTAAACTTATTGCACACCTTGACATATCTGATGTTCTACAAATAGATTCATTGGTTTTCTAATTGTATATAATTCATACTGTGCTTGGATACGCTAACAATTACTTGCGCAGTGAATAACATTTACACTAGACAATATCTGAACATCTTGCGGTATTCATCGTACGGTGGATGGAGAAATTGGATGGAAGGTAAATGAGCGAATGGGAGAAACAGATCGTTTAGTAACGTACCGATGAAAAGGGATGATGCTATTAGGTTAATTAAGGCGTCTTAAGATTTTAATGAGTTCTCCTCGCTCACCGACGATAAAGCTAAATCGATACGTTTTGAAACGTATAAATTTTGCTTGCGATAGATTGCGACATATTTTTCTCTTCCATTATTTCTGCAGATTTTAATTATGATTATCGATAAATTAAAAAGTATCTCGATATCTGTATTTATATTTAAATATCTAATCTTTTATTCACGATAAACTTTGGTAATAAGTTTTTATAATTATTGATGATTAGCGAATTTTCTTGCAAAGCTGCAGCAATCTGTCTTTGAATTAAGCATTGATCAGGTCAACTAGCAAATCGCCATATTTCTGTTTGCTACAAACGCATATTAATCGGGCATAATGAAAGAGTTGATTCGTCGGCCGGCACGTTAACTGGTCCAATCATCAATCAGCCCAGTGAAGCTAAATGGTCAGGACAACGGGTTTTAATATCTCCTGAGGAAAATAAAAGTTAGCGCGATAAATCAAAGGTGAAAAGTCGCTGCCTTACTTTCTCTCTTTTTTCCTCTTGCCCTTTTTTCATCTTCCTCTCTCTCTCTCTCTCTCTCTCTCTTTCTCTCTCTTTCTCTCTCTCCCTCCCCCTCCGTTCCTCTATCTTTCTTTCTTTCTCACTTTCTTCTGCCACCGTCTCGCTTTTTCCTCATTGCGCTCTCAGCTTTAATCTCTCCGCCTTCCATCGGTGACTTGCAAAAGTGATAAATGAATTTCATCCATCGCGCGTGCCATATTTATATCTATAAAACTGGATAGTAGCCCCGTAATGACCGCGATGACGGACGATGACAATTTTTGACGATAACATTCGTAATTTGTTCGCACAGATACATCGAAATATTGATCTTTACGCGTAGAAAAGCTTATGGATGACAGTCGCAAATTCAACGTCTCGCCATCCAATTTGCGACAATAGAAGTTTTATTGATTCACATTTTCACCGCCCGTCTCGCGCGCGTGTGTACGGTGACAAACGTTGTGAGATAAAGTTGCACGTCGGGATGTCGCTGTTGTAATTTTTGCGGCAAACATTACACATTGCCGCACGGCCGAGTAAAACGGAATGGGGGGGGTGGGGCGGGGTTGAAAGTCATTTAGGTATTATCTTACGGAAAAGACGGCGGCTACATATTTGCATTACGTTCGCGTGTGTAAACACGTCTGCTGAGGCGCATACTTTGTCATCCTATCCTATTTACCTTGGGGAGAGAACGCACCTCCACAGCGTGCATCGCGTGCAACCCTCTCTACAACCTTGCCACTTAGTAATCGCTCAGGTGCTTGTGACAAATAGCAATGACCCCCTTCGCTGCGGGCACATTCTCCACAGCACATTGAGGCTATCAATAGATATTACCCTTTAAAATTATGCCGTTGGACGCAACAATAGGAAATAACGATAAGAACGCCGCGAGATGGATAAACTATTTAATTCCGTGAACGGTATTTAATCTAAATTTTTTTTATTCATAGTAAGAGAACATATTTCTCACGCAAAATTTAGTTTTTAATCCTTTTGTTCTATTCTCTATTGTGCACATACATACCTCGAATACGTTCGAATTGAAACGTACAATATATTTTAGCATGCCTTAGTTTTTTATGTTCCGCAAAAATTTAATTAGAAATGGCGAATTGATGATATTGAAAATGCCTATAGTGCCTACAAAAAGAATAGATATAAAAGAATAAAAATGCAGACTAACAGTGCAATTCAAATAAATTTTCCAGTACTAGGATTGTATAAAATAATTATAATACTGTTAATGCGACACCGATCTTTTCAGCAATAAACGTAACAATTATGAAGTCATCAAGAGTAATACTAACTAATTTTAATTAATGCTATGTCCTGCGAAATTTTTAGCGGGGATTTCCGCGGTGAGTTCCATCCAGCCGCGGACAACCGCAGCAAGTAATAAATCCGACCGACGACGCGTTCGCTAAAGACAAATGATGAAATTACGAATAATTATTCAGGTATATACCTCCCCGCACCTCCGGATAAGTTACGCGTGGAGGCGCGTGTAGGGGTGGAAGGCGCGGATGTCGGTAGTACGTACCGGAGTAAAATATGATGTAGAGTTTGGCCGGTTTGGCCGGCGCTACGGCGGCTAATACGTTCCGGGAGAGAAGTTAGTAACAGGTGGCGCGATCCATAATATCGCGCGGCGTAGAATTTGCCCAATCTGGGAGGACAAAAGTATTTTGTCTGGTTGCGTGTAAATATTATATATAAGCGTAACACGTAATTCTACATGGCCCATTTTTATTTTAATTTCCCGTTCGTTTCATGTAATTGCTCGGATTATCCCGAGAGTACACGTGGATTCAAAGTGCTGCATGTCACTGTGCCTTTTTCAGATTCACATAAAAAATGTAAGCAATCGCAGGCGAGCCTGGTAACAATAGGAGTGAAAACAAAAAGAAATACGAGCGGGACGAAAGATTGGAATCGAGGATGAGGGTTTGAGAGAGAGCACGTCCCTCTCGGAAACACTGAAAATAATTGTGTTTTTTTCACAAGAATTGTGAAAAAAATGATGAATGAGGAAAGACTGAGCCTCTTTGTACGATTGGGAAACATACTGGGGAAATATATTGGGGAATGTTTTGTCACAAAGCGTTACAATTAATTTTACGTGAAATATGCGACATCAACGCAGATCCGATTTTTAAAGATGGAAATTTCTTTTGTTGCAGTGTCCGCACCGCCAAGCACCAGTCCCAGCCCGTCTACCACGGAAATTCCCAAAAAAGGTAAGATATTAGAGACAGATCCTTCGTGACACCAAGTAGAACAAAAATTTAATTAGAAAAAAATTATAATGACATCATATTGAATTCAAAATAACGCTAAAATAATAATAAAATGACATAATAATGACATTTTGATGTCATTTTGACATCTTTGTGACTTCTTGTTCTATCTGGGACAGTTATATTATATATGTAAAATAATTACATATTGCATTGCATATCGAGCTATTAGAATTACGGTCAAAGTTAGATGCTTCCATATATATCACAATCGATATCATCCATATTATCGTCGTATTCGCAAGCTTGAATCTAATTCTCCAACGCGCGTTTACTTTTGCAGATTGGGAATTCATGGCGGAGATGAATAACTCTGTTTACGGAAATCCAAGTTCGCTGACGATTCAAAATGAGAAGAATATCAAGACAGGTGAGCACTCGAAGCGGTATATCTTCTTTTTACGTAATTTCTAACGTACATCATCGCAATCTTGCGAATTATGGGATTGATTCCACAACTTCGCATTTCGTTCGACGTGATGCAGTCGTCGGCTGTCACGCGAATATATACGAAGAGTAACAAGCACTTGAGAGATATTTGGAGGAAGTCCTTTCTTAGATCTTTATATATCTCTATCTGAAGAAAACACATCAATCATTTAAATCTTTCTCACACGTTCGAAAAAAAAAGACTGAAGTAATAAGACACGAAACAGAATTTTGAATGACAGTGTCAGAAGTAATAAAGGGAGAAATCTATTAACTCGAATATTTCGCACGTGTTTTTTGAGAAATATTGATTTACGAAACATTATAAATCAGAAATTTTCAGTTATATTTATACATCGATTAGCATCGTTATGACATATTCTTGGCAAATATATGAAGAAGAAAATTCAAAAGTTTCAATTGCAACTTGTATGTACTCTACATGTTAGTAAAATCTCAATCTAGCTAGAGCGAATTTACATATTCAATCTAGCATCACGTATAGTCAAATGCCATCCCATAACTGGATTTTCCAGCAACATACTTTGAATCTCCGGCGCGATTAACTTCGATGTTAACTAGAGCCAGGGGACCCACCAGGGTATCCCGAGAATCGATTGCGGCTTTAAGAGTGGTTTGAAGAAGGGTAAGCAACTCGCTTTAAAGCTCTCTATGAAGGGCGAAAGAGAACCGCGGAAATGAGGTCTATAACAGGATAACAATTGGAATTTTCCAAAGACGAACCTTTCTCTTACGATATAAAATTATCGTAAAATAGACATTGCTGTTTTAAATCGTACAATGAATTACATTAAATAATATGCACCCATTATCGTATACATAATTATAAGTAATATCCACAATCTCCAAAGAAAGAATCGCAACAAATTCTATAGATGAAACATGAAGAACGATTTTAATTTGATACATCGCGCTTTGGAGGCGTTTACTTAGGAAATCAAAACGTAACTGTCGAAAAAGCTCAGGTAGAACGAATGTGGGGAATAAAAAGGAATGGAAGAATAAACATAAAGGTAACAGAGAGGCAACTGGAGTGATGTTCGTAACAGGAACACATGAGTGGTGGTTATGTGAAAGAGTGGGAAGGATAGATGAATAGATAGAGGTAGGAAAGAGAAAGAGAGATAGAGAGGGTGAGAGAGAGAGAGAGAGAGAGAGAGCCGGGAACAGGGTTGACTGGGGTAGAAGAGATCCGTGTAACATCAATATTTCATGTATGCTAACACGCCGGAACTAATAATGCTCCAGCGAGGAAGACCCAAGAATAATATCAGCCACCGCTGTGTAGACTGTGTTCTCCGTCCCTATCTACGGCCTTTCCCTCCTTACCCCTCTATTTCTTTCTTTGTCCTCCGCTTTGCTCTATCACCTAAAACAGCAACGTGCAGCGCCCTAGCGTCCTTTTGCGCCCTGTGTTAAATTTAATCGAAAATTCGTGTCTCGTTGAGCTCCGCCGTCTCTACCGTGTCTACCGTGTGTCTCCTCCCTTCCTTTCTTCTACGTATAACCAATGTCATCGCCCCGGGGGCGGGCTGCGAGACGGCGGAAAGGTGAGAGTGAAAAGCTGAGGGCCGAGGGGTAGGGGAAGGGAGGAAGAGACGGTGAATGCAACGGGATGTGGTAAGTTTGAATACGGCATATGTCTCCTTGTCTCTCCTTCTCTATTTGCGAAGGCCGGGAGGAAGGAAAGGACGGGCTGCGAAGGAAGGATGAGGTTTGTAATTGGTGCAACATCTGCGGTCTGGCATTAATGTTTGCTCCCTTCGTGCTCTCTCGCCCTCATCTCTCCGCCGTGCCTCTCCTACGTTTCTCCCCTCGATCTCGCCGGAGCGGCGCGGCGCGGCGCGGCGCTCCGCGGAAAGAATCATCTTTTTCCCTTATCGCGCTGTTTCTTTTTCTCTCCTCTCCTTATCCTAGTTACATTTAACCGTGTCTGCTTCCATTTCTCCCAGTTCTTTTAAGCACTTTATTTTTATGTCATCTTCTTTTCTTAACATATCTGTTTGACTTATTCCCTTTTAGTCTGCCAGCGTCTCTTTTTATACCCACGTTACGCTCGTTACGATTCTAACAGCTCTCTCGTATTTCGCAGTACATTTTTTCCCCCAGATAATTTATCTTAGTCCTCCGCCTCGCTACCTTGCCGTCTTTTTGTAATGCCCTCTTTAAACAATCTAGCGGTCGCCGCCTATTTGCGCGGTTGTTTCTCGTTATTCGTATCGTTGAAAATTCAAGGGCGCAAGTGTGCGCTTAAGATTAAACAGAAGATTTGCTTGAGTTTCCTTCATGCGGACGGAAACCCAAGCATAAACAGGCCTTATTTGCTCGCAGTAACTTACGACAATCTGTTGTCGAGAATACCTAAACATAACGCGGTACGTTTTAACTTCCTCTAGTATAAGATGATGTTATTCGTTATACGAAGAGGCAGACTTTGCTTGTTACGTTGCAATATAAATCAACAAATAAAGAAAAACATATTTTTAGCATATTAGAAGTTACATCAGTTTGCGCACGTTTATTGAAGATAAAAAAATATTTCGAGTGCTTCGTTCTTTTCTTCTTTTTCTTTCAAATATCACATGACTGTCGCAGGTTCTCGCAAACTCGTGCGTGTCGATGTTAACCCGCCGTGTAATTGCCATTGCAGGCATTTGTCCATTTCCGTTTCTCCCATAAGTCGCACTTCGCAAATGACAAATTACATATTGGAGCCACGCGGCCTACAGGCGATAAGTCACTTTGAGGTTCCGATGGGAGACGCGGGCAAGTATTGTCGCGGTATCGTGACATCTCTCGGAGCACATATGCCCTTACGTGTCGCTTAATTCCCCGGGGCAGCGTTGTCCGCCTGTAATTCGGGGTGAGTGTGTATAGCGATTGGTTTGGCCGCGTGCTTTCGTACGATTAACACGTCCCCCTATTCTACCGTACGCGCGCACAGACTAGGAGTGGAGGCGCGTAAGAGCGCCGCTTCAACAGCGCGGCTCTTGTTGCTCCTGTTGCTCGTAGCATAAAGCGGAGATCGAATCGCTTCATCAAGTCGCCGAGTCGAATATCATTTTATCACGTTTATTCGGCGGCGATGGCCGCATGTCGCGTGCGCCGTCGCTTTCCACGTCGAAATTATTTACGACCCAAATTAACATCGTCAAGGCGCATTAATTAGAACACGCTCGTGTGACGCCGTGACAATATTGCGCGCCGCGTGACACGGCCGTATGAGTTTAGATCTCGGAGCATGCGAGAGAGACTTTAGAACCTCTGTTAATTTTCTTGGGGCACAGTTAGCCCCGGCCACCTGGGACAAGGACGTATCATTGACTTTGTCGCGTGTACGGCAAACATCAGTCCGCCTGATATCGCGAGGTAAACGTAGGACAGCCAGCCGGCGCGCGCTAACATCGAGACAGTTTGACATTCGCCGAATGCAGAACGGAGAGCTAAATCCACAATCTCAGCGAAAATAGTTAACGTTGTCTGCACCGGTCGCTGTCGGTCTCGAACCGCACAAACGTGTGAGCAGGAATATCGCGATCCGCCGGACATAAAATCAATGTAACTGCGCGAAACAGTAACTTTTTAGGGGGACTTATTTGCGTCGACAATAGTTCCTTCCTGACAGCGGAATCGCGAGAGTCCGGGATTATCAAATCCAAACGGGACGTCGAATCAATGCGTGGGCACGAAGCTTTATTCTACTTTTCTCTCTTTTTTTTTTTAACCAATACAACCTTTTGCACGCACGATTCAGTCTCGAATGAAGGACTATTCCGGACAAAACATTTTTTGTGCAATTGTTCCGCAATATTTTACTGACACTCGTTTAGTCGTGGCAATCTTATTAAATATTTCAATCTTTTTCATCGTTTCGTAAATAACAAATTATGCCCGATATTAAAATACCCAATATTGATTAACAAATATTGATTAACAAATTAAGAATTAATAAATTAAATTAATCTTTTCAAAATGCGATTCGTGTTTTTCTCATTTAGATAACTCCAAATCCATATTTTAAAAGGATACTGCTGTAAATGAATCTAATGCTATTGAAATTTTATGTGCGATAAACCAAGTTTTTTCAGAATATCGAAAAGCATTTATCAGGATTTATCTTCTCTTATTCCAATCGCGCAAGAACATCGGATTTTTCACGCTTATAGTTTAATAGCTACCATATATTGATCGATTTCTAAATAGTTACGTATGTTCGAGCACATTAATTTTTCCTGGGCAGTTAACGATGGAACGAGTATTTTAATTTGCTCCGACCGTTTGCACGGACCAACGATGTCAGATGTAAATTAAGCATAAGTTTCGTTGCTATTTCAGTTCTATTGACGGCTGCATTTTCGTTTTTAACCACGCTGTGCTCCTCTCTCTCCCTTTCGTTCTATCTCAATCTTTTTCTTTCTTTCTCGGAAATTTACTCGCGCACAATTTTGTCGCGACTAACAAGAGTCTTGCTGGTTGCTCCGCAACGAAATCCTGAACTATTACAGATAACGAAGCTTACACGCTCCCGTGGAGCTTATACGCGTCCATACTCGCGATGAAGGTGGCTATACGTCTGGTTCCCTAAACACGTCGTCGCCCACGCATAGCTACAGAAACAGCCGCATCGCGATAGAGATTCTCGCATATAGGAAACTATAGAACTGGCCCGGTGCGCACGGATATACGTATAGCGGACGTTACACATTGTCACTGCTAATGTTTGGTCGAGATTTGCATACGTCTGTCTAGCCTATCCATTGCGACGCCGTACAACGGTTGTCTCACCTCGTTGTCCGAGGGTGTATCCGACGAGGTGGCGGCGGCGGCGGCGGCGGCGGCGGCGGCGGCAGCGACCTTCCTCTGTACTATCAGCTTGGTTGGTATTATACACACGAGCGTACAAGCGGCCTACGCAAGCGCGCGCGTACACCGTCATGATCACCCATTACCTTACCCGAAATAGGCTATCGTGCCAAGATCGTGTGCTTCCCTTGCGCTGGCTCACAACCCTCGCCTTGTCCCTTACCCAAACTGACTGGCACCGCCTCGGGGCCACGAACTTACAAATCTAATCGCGAGGGAACGAAGACACACAAAGCGATATTCACAAGCGTCTTGCTCCGTGGGTACCCCAAAATTAAGCCGTAAGTGCAGGTTGCCGGGCTTCTGCGGCTCCTGTTACCTTACTAGTTCTCCATGTCAGCAAAGCTGCGTTTATCAGTAGCTCTTTAGCCAACTTGATGTACTATCTGCGAAACCTGCACGCATTTACGCGACCTTAGAAAAATGCAAATAGAATGCACACAAATAATCAGTCAGATTTTGCGATAAATGATGAGAAATGCGCGAATAGCTATTCGTGTACAAAATATGAATAAATTTGAAAAAATTATAAAACTGTGGTATGTAACAATTTATTAATGGTAATATAATGTGCTATTGCCAGATATAGTATAAAGAATTCGATTCGACTGCTGATGATTTTAAATAAATCTGTAAATTAGTTATTTTTATCAGCTGGAATAGACTAGACGATGGCTTTCCAACTAAGAGAAATAAGTAAACATGAAGATGTTAATAATTTAAGAAACATGAAGAAACGAAAATTTAGTAAAGCTTGTTACATATTTTAATAGATGAAAAAGTAAAACCGCGTATTCAAGCAATGAAATGTCTATTTATTATGTCATGATGCGCTTCATACAAACACGTATATACACGCTATAACATGATAAACCGACATACATAAGGTCTGGTTGTGTAATTTTATCAAAATATATACTCATCACGAGCTGTTTCGCTGCAAGAATGTAATCCAAAACGCGGCGGGCTTGCGACAAGCGTGTGTCGTGACACGGATAGAATCTACTTGGCGTGGATAAGGGAATTGTGTTTACTCGGAGTTTGCATACTAGTTAACGCGTTTGCCACCCACTTTATGCGTAACAGGCTCGTAAACATCTTCAGTCGAGAGGGCCACTCGTTGTACGTCCCTTTGTCCGTGGTTCCGCTATGCGAACCACGCAAGTCTCTCCTTTCGCTCCTTCTGTTCTCTCAGATCTCATCTCCTCTGTCTCACCGACGGCTTTGCGCTATAATGTCTCGAAGCAAGATTGAATTTTTAATTTATTCCCATAACGTCCGGGATTCATTCCCATAACATCCGGGAAACAAATTGTCGCCAGTCCGCGGTGGACTTTTCAACGCGGAAAAATATTTTTCTTGGGAATATCCTTGTATATTTAATTTATTATTAACCATCCAGTCTAGCTTTATGCCGATATACGTAGTGTTTTTCATAAACATTATTCGTTTCTCTGTTTTTCTCTCAAGGTACCAAGTTCCAGTCGAATCTGAACGAAATCGGAAAATCAGAGCAGAAGTCGTCTGAACTGGACAGAAAAAGAAATTACAACTGGCCTCCTGATAAGGGTGAGTGTGACATAAAATTGAAGTTTTATATTTATATAGATGAATAAGCATTTTATATTAAATTCTAAAATCTGCAGAAGAATGAAACAATTGAGATATATGAATATGGCATGCATTTAGAATGGAATGAGAGTGTTATATTTTTCGATAAATGTACATACACGGTTTTTCCATATAGAACAAAATGTTCCTTTTTTTCATGAAATAATTCATCTAGTCAATCGCATTGTCAATTGCGTTTTTTTTTTGCCACATATCTTTTTATACGACATCGATAGAACATTTCGCATAATACAGCGGAGAAAAATATTACGCTAATGCCATATATTCGTGTAATGCGACCGATTAAGCGACGTACGCGAAATAAAATGTTAGGAATCGGATATACGTTGAACAACAAGCGAAGACTGTCTATTACTTTATCAATTTGAGATCCAGCCTCGATATGCCCCTCGTCGCGGAGGGCGAACGGGTCCCGCGATATAGAAGGGAAAACGCGGAGGGACGAGTTTTCTCGAACGAAGGTGCGGTTTATCCGGCATTTCGCGGCGCCGCCGTGGCATTTGAGCGGTCGCGTCTACCGCATTTCTGAGCCAGCCGGCCAGGTGTGTAGCACCTTTCATAATTCCGCCGAGCCTTCGGCATTATCGGATAATTCTTTTCTACCCTCGCATTTTTTCCTCCTTCCACAGTCCGTCTTCCACCCTCGCGTCTCTTCCGTAATTCGATCTCCCTGTCTCGGCCTGCCCCCCTGCTTCTGCGCTACCGTCTCTCAATATCTCGCTCGACCGCGGTTACTTTTAAGAGGAATTTGCATAATGGCGTAGTGTGAAAATCCGTTTTCTCCGCGGGGACGATCGCGATAGTCTCGGGCAAGTAAGGTAATTTCGCATGGAAAAAGGCGGGTTGAACCAGTAACGAGGGAAACTGCGTTGCAAGCTGCCACACGTAAGTACGATGGAAAGAATGCCAGAAATATCGGACGTTCTACGGAAAGTTCTGCTATAAGATTAACGTCTAAATTGCTAATAGGAATTGTCCGGCGAGAGATAGCGATGCGATCGCGATGAGTTCAATGGCCCGATGTTATTTTCGACGCCGGAATGATACAAGAAACTTCACGTCGCGTGTCACGTGTCGATTTTTCATCACATCGAATAAGCGTAGATGCAATATCTCCCGGAGTTTGGAGAGCGTAAATTTGGAGTACCAGCGAGTTTGAATCTCCAGTTACAAATCTAATGAGACGAGACATAGTAATTTACAATTCTCGCGTTTTCGCGCGCGGCAATGAAATATAAATATCGAACTATAAATACATAACGCATTTCCCTCTCGCGGAGATGAGGCGAAGAAGAGGAGAGAGGAGAGGAGAGGGAGGGAAAAAGGAAGAGGGAGAAGAAGGATGGGATAGAGCGAGAAATCGCGAATTGAAGGAAGGTAAGATCGCACAAAAGTAGCGAAGCGGAGAATTCTCCCGGGGCAGCGCCAGGGACTGGATAAAAGAAAGGGAGGGAAAGGGGGTCAGGGAGGCAAGTTACTGCTTGCGAGCCTTTGGATGAGACTCGAGAAGACTGTAGAAAGGGCCGCGGAGAACAGAAAAGGGGGACGAGGAAGGGGAAAAGGGAGCGATCCGGCCAGAGGAGGCGACGGCCCACCGGGTTGTTTCTGATTCGTAATTAGAGATGAGTGAGGCCAGGAAAAGGCCGGAGAACACATTTCTCTCCAAGCGAGTAATAGCTAACGGTACGGTGCAAGCCAACCGGAAGAATAACTGACTTCCCATTTTTTTCCCCCGGTTCTCTCTCTCTCTTTTTTCTTTTTTTCCTCCCTTCTCTTCTCTCCTCCTCGTCTATCCTTATTTCTCCCTTCTGTACCTACTTCGCTTGGGCCGTCGACTAATCGGCACTCACCCCTTTGCACCCGTCTCCGTTTTCTCGGCATATCCTCCCTTAGAGGGAGAAGGATTCTTCCGCGGCAACCTTTCTACAATGGGGTAACGACAGATTCTCCTCGTCCCAAGCCCTTGATTGTGCATCGACCTCTCGAGGTTGCCGAGAGAACCCTTTTTGCCCCGTAGCATCGCGAGAACGAACGTGCTATGATTTTTTCGAGATATTGGAATCTGACAGTATATTATATTCTAAAAGTATTTCTAAGATAGCTAAGTTACTTAAAAGGATTTTGAATAATTTGTGTGCATGGAGATTTATTGCTGTAAATGTCAAAACTTGTACGATGTTTAGTCTAAAAGTGGAGCAAAGACATTAATATCTATAAGCAGATTGTCAATTCTCATTTTGGTATATCTAAACTAAGAATGTAGCCTTTATAAAAAACAAATCCTCGTATTGATCGACGTGTCAATCTTAAACAGTGAAATATTTTGTCTAATTTCAGATTCAGCAACGGGCGTGATGACGACCGTGACGCTATTACTA